>JAABOM020061250.1:0-11165 GCA_011800125.2 Solanum clarkiae
GATAGATAGATAGATAGATAGATAGATAGATAGATAGATAGATAGATAGATAGATAGATAGATAGAGAGAGAGAGAGGTAGAGAGTAGATAGATAGATAGATAGATAGATAGATAGAGAGGTAGAGAGTAGATAGATAGATAGATAGAGAGATAGATAGAGAGGTAGAGAGTAGATAGATAGATAGATAGAGAGATAGATAGAGAGGTAGAGAGTAGAGAGATAGATAGATAGAGAGATAGATAGAGAGATAGATAGATAGAGAGATAGATAGAGAGATAGAGAGGTAGAGAGATAGAGAGATAGAGAGATAGATAGATAGATAGATAGATAGATAGATAGAGAGATAGAGAGGTAGAGAGGTAGAGAGATAGAGAGGTAGAGAGATAGAGAGATAGAGAGGTAGAGAGGTAGAGAGATAGAGAGATAGAGAGGTAGAGAGATAGAGAGATAGAGAGATAGAGAGTAGTAATTACAAAAAGTGGACAACATCTCAGCCATATCTATACATTTTATAAGATAATATTGTGTTCATAATCCTTAGCAAAATATCATATATATATCCCAAAATTATAGTCTAATGTTGTCATAATATTTCTAGCAAAATATTGTCGGTCTTTAAGTTGTCAAAAATCTTCTTCTTGTAAACTTCAGCAACCAAAATCTGTAAAAAAAATAAAATTTTCATTCAGAAAACGAATAAAAATAAACTAAAAGAAACGTTAAAACAAATAGCCACTTCTAAATTTTGTTTGCAAAAATTACTTCATGATTACATAAAATTAACAAATATTATCATAAAATATTTAAGTTAGTGCAAGATATTGCTGATGCCCTTTTCAACTTACCTTCAACAGAAACCCTTGATAGCCCTTTAGTCCAGGTGCCTCAACTAACTAATAGATTGCCTAGAGAGAAGCCTCTTCCAAAGCTCAAACCTCTAACAAAATGGAAATTGTTTTCCAAGATGAAAGATATTAAAAAAAATGTAAGAAAGACAAGGTAGTGTTTGATGATCAAACTGGTTCATGGAAGCACAAACAAGGCTACGATCGCATAAATGATGACAAAGATGTGTCAATCGTTGAAGCCAAGGCAACTGATGAGTCTGGTCAAGATCATTTTGCTAAGTGACGAGAAGAAAAAAAGAAAACAGTACTGATATAGCAACTTGAAGGCAACTGCAAAAGCCAGTGCCTTGTCAAGTCACATTCAGCTTACTGCCATAGCCCTGCCTGTCATAGAAACACAAGTTACACCGAGAAAAATTGGCAAGGATGAATTCAGGAATGTTGCTGAAATGACAGCAAATGCAACAGCTAGTGGTAGAAAATTTCATAAGAAGTTTCCTGGTGTAAAGCCTCTAAAACATGTTAAGAAGTATCAAAAGTTCCTAGCAGTTGTGGAAGGATCAAAAATGGGATCCTTAGAGAGACAACAAACTGAAAAGGTTCTAAACAAATTCATGGCAAAGAATTCCTATGAGATACTCAATGTGCAAAAGACCGTAAACATGTAAAATGCAGAAAAAGACAAGAAAAGAAAGAGCCAAGGAGGGAAGCTATCGTCAACTCAGCAAACATATGCAGGAAAAAATTTCAACATTCTTTGTTACCTATTTTGTGTTTCGGTATGTCAAAAGTATTCCATAACAGGCTCCTTCAAAATATCCCCTTTATCAAATTATTAACTAGATAGTCAAGAGTCATTTATCAGACATCAATTTCTCACTATGAAATCTTCTTCCTCGCAGTTAAATAAATAATTTTCCTAGAGAAATTGGAGTAATCATAGAAAAATCAATTAATTCCAACTTCCTCAACACTTTAAGACCCTATTATCCCCTTCCCAATCCCCCAACCCCCCTCTTTACTTTCACTTTTATTAAATAAGTACTATATTTTAGCTCATCTCTTTCTATTTAACGCTATATCATCAACTCCAGCAAGGTCAACAATCAAAATCTATCAATATTCGAAAATGAAAAAACTCACTCAACTAAACACAAACAGAAGAAATCAACATCCTTAGATTTATTCAGATTCCTACACACAACCCCCAAAATAAGCCAGAAACTATACAATATTCAACAAAATTGAAATAAGAGAAATATACAAACATATACATCATGTAGGCATGCGAAGTAAATTGATTTTAGGTAAAATTTAACTCACATGTATATGTCTATATGTAGACATGTAGACATATACTCTAAAAGACAACATGAGTAAGACATGAAAACAACCAAGAAGTAATAACTTTTTCGCACACAATCAATAAAGTAAATTGATCTTTAGGTAAACTTTTACTCACATGATATTGTCAGGAATCTGAATAGTCATTCTCTTGATCGTGAACTGGAAGTTGGACATCAGTGTATTGTGCTAAAATAAATTCTTTGAATTGCTTCAGTTTTTTCATCTCATTTTCAAAGGTAGATACGCGATCCTTCAAAGATTGATTTTATATTCGAGTTGAATGTAGCTCAGCCAACAATTCTGCTTTTGAGGAAGTCCCACCTTTCAAGTCTTTCGCTTTGACTCCACCTCCAAAGCCAAATACATGGCTATGACTTTGAGGTCCAAAATATTTTTCTACAATTTCTATTGTAGGAAGTGATGGTTCCGACTGCACCAATTCTTGAATTAGAGCCTACAAAGTGTACGAAGAGATTTTTGTCAGATTCCATTATATGTAGAAGTAAAGAACATATTCAATTAATCAATTGTATATGTTTCTCGATTGCTTCAGAATCAACAAGTATATTGTTCTTCTTGTGAGTCTCAAAGAAAATAATTCCCAAATTTAGTGGTTTTCCATCTTTTCCACCCTGTACATAAATGTAAACATGTCAAATAATGTCTCGTCAATATTAAGAAAAAGAATAAATTTGATGATAACACCTTTTGATAAATGATCTCTCTAATTGGCTTGCTACTAATATGATGAAGCATATTCAACTTAGATCTATTTATAGCGTTCCTGTTGCTTCTCGCCTATGTTTTGGTAACAACATTAAATTCAAACATTACAAATAAATTATCAAATAAAAGATCATATAATTAAATAAAATTACATACATAGGAATTATGTCAAACCTGAAAACTTTTTGAAGAAAAATGCTCCTTTACCAACCATTTCCATTGCTTCTTATCTGCCCCTTTAGGTATATTCTTAACAGCCTCTTGAGTTGTCTTACCCTTCACATAGTTTGTATGTAATTTTCCTCTCCATTTGTTCCACAACTCTTTCATCCATATCAAAACATTATCTCGATAACTATCCATATCATCACTCTTAAATTGATCCTGCATTTCATCAAACATAGATTTGCTCTCCCATAATCATAGAAGCTACTAATAATAGAAGAAAAAAGAGATAATATGTCATACTATTAAATTCTTATTTCTATTTTCTTCTAACATCACAACTTTGTACAATTCAAGGACCTCTAAAATCACATCACCTAAATCTAGAACTAACAGAAGAGATAGAAATGTAACATCTTTCATCAGATTTAAGTAGATCAAGAAAGAAAATTCTATGATTTATAAAAGAAAATAATATTTCACTTTATTTAGTCTTATTTAAGATGGTTGGGAAGGATTTTAGATATACCTTAGTTAGTTCACCTGAACTTGCTTTTGTTGTTCTGCTTGCAATCTGCCAACTATACATAGGAACTCCTCTATAGTAGACTCTATACACTCAATAATTGCTTTCGCTAGAGATTTATCTAAGGAATTTCATGTGGGAATGATATAACAACATTGGATCTGAGGCTTCGATTGAGTAGTAGTAAGAGAACATAGTGAGGAAGTTGTGAATACCCCACTCATTTCAGATTTGATAATTGATTTTCTAATCGAATTCTCTTTCTTTTGGTGTGTTGCTATGCTCATAATAGGTATGTAGAATGTCTTGTCAATTAAGGGAATAACATCACATAACCATTGTACTGCCAAAGCCTTAGACATACCTTTTGAAGCAATAACAGGACTCTCATCGTCCCCGCTCTTTAAAATGGGTAATTTAAGTTAGCTTTATCAGAGGAGGTTCGACAATGGAACATGTGGCATAAACTACTAAAAAAAGAATACCTATCTTGACAAAGTAAATGGAATAAGAAGTTGAAAAGCTTGATACACAGATGACTAATTAAGCAGTAACTCGTTTAAAATAAGGACAAAAATAGAGCCAAGTGATCGAGAAGCTGAAATTGACAAGGGACCTTGGGATGCAACCATTCCAAGAAGCTACTTGGTTTCAGAGTAAAAGAGCTAGGTGGAAATCAAAACAGTTACAACACGAATATTGGACATGTCAAGCAAAAGGAGAAACTACTCCTTCAAGTGTCTATTTTCCCTTTTATAAGGGGGCACAAAGAGTTCATTTATACTGAATTAAATGGTTGGCTACAAAATAGTGAACTCTTACTTCCTCTGTTACATCAAGATACCAAGAATACTGCCAGAGCATAAAGTACAAAAGACAGTCAGCAGAAAATAATTAATACCAAGAATATCCCTAGAGAAGGTTATCAAGAGGTTATCTGGACCACTAAAAAGGCAATACGACCTTTACAATAGTAGAGCATAAGCCAAACAATGAAAATAATTGCTGAATTTATGCAAATACCCCTAACTTAGGGTCAACAGTGAGCTCAACTCTCTTTTCTATATAAGGAACAATATGGGAGAAACAATTTAAAATTAAAATAGAAATGAACTCAATAATTAATGATGAATAGTAAGAAAAAAGTAACACAAGAAGAAATCAGAACAATTTATCCAATATCTTGATTGCAGTCCATATGTGATTTAACTTTTCTTCCTTAATGTGACTCCATGATGATATTCCCAAGGAACATATATTACGATCATGAACTATTTTTCCTAAGTGTCTTGAGAAATGATTACTATTATTTCCAACGGTTCGATTATAGTAAAATGTTACTTTTAGCTTTTGTCCAGCTTCAAGAGATGCAACTTGTTTGCACTTGTTACTTCCTCGAACCTTTTTATCTTTTTCGGTAGCACACGAACCTACATTTACTTAATTTTTAATCGTAGAGACCATTGTACAAATGATAAAATAATAATCAAATAGATTTGTGAAATGAAATAATACTTGTTTCAACTGTTTGGCTGGATTGTTTGACTTGGTTAGCAGGAACATTTGGAATGTCAATTTGCTCTGTTTCTTTCTCATGAACCAAAGGAGGATTATTTGTTGTTTGTAATTTTTGAAAGACATTAGTGCAATAAATTATATCAATCAAAATGTTAAAATTAAATAAAATTCAATTCTTTAAAAAAAATATTTGAGAAACCATACTTGTTTCAAATGTTTGGGTTGACTTTCTATAGCATATTTAAGCATGATCAAACTAAACCTATACTCATGTAGCAAACAAGTTGATCAATAATAATCTAAAAATGAAATCAAAAAGCTTACCAATTGAGTTGAAAAGTGAACCGAAAGAAGGAGAGATGATTTTCACATCAAAAACATAGGATTTGGTACCCTTTGCTAGAATCTTTGCCTGATAATGATGTGGGCAGCCAGGATATTTTTGTCGGAGTTGGATTTATGTGATGGGAAATGATTTTCAGTCATGTTTAGGGTTAGAATATGGGGAAATTGGGGTCAAATATTATTTTGACCCCCTTTTATAACAAACGGGGTCAGGCTTTAGAATGCCTCAGATCGGGGCTACGAGACCCCTACTATGAGTCGTAGGTCGTCGTTCGGCCCGTAGGTCCCAGTCTCATACCTGACCCAACACTTAGCGAAAATTCAGAAATCATACCTCGGCACTACGAACCCCTCTTACGACATGTAGGACATCCTACGAATCGTAAGGTTGGCTTGTAGTGTATGTGCCAACTTTAGATGCACACTGTTTCCCCCTATGAGGCATGACTACGAGTCGTGGTGAAGACCACGACTCGTAGGCCTGCTCGTAGGAGCTGCTCCAAGTCCAATTTTTCAAGATATTCGGTTCTTCCACTTTTTACTGCAAACCAAGCCTCAAAGCACAGAAATCCTCAAAATTATCACAATTGCATCATTGTCTCTAACTTTAAATTCAACTACTACTACTCTAAGTCTCTAAAAAACAAATAATTAGGAAAATGCTTGGGTTGCCTCCCAAGAAGCGCCTTGTTTAACGTTATGGCCCGACTTTGTGATCTTCCTTTGTCAGCTATCACCGAGTTTCCATACCTCACTCTTGCATTCATCTGGATGTTTCATGGATTGTCGAATATCTAACACAAATTCTGCATCATTAGCTCTGAATCACAGCTGACCTGAATCCATTTCCACTAGTACTTTCCCAGTGGCAAGAAAATATCTCCCCAAAATGATGGGCACCTCAAATCAACTTCGAAGTCGAGGATCATAAAATCTGCCAGAGAGATGAACTTATCGACTTTAATAAGGACATCCAAAAGGATTCCCTCTAGTTTTTTAATAGTTTGATCTGCCATAGGCAACCTCATTCGTGTTGGGGTAGGAGTATCAAAGCCGAGCCTTTTGAAAAATGCAAGAGGCATTAAATTGATGCTTGCTCTTAAGTCGCATAATGCTCATGCAAATTTAACGTCGCCAATAGTGCAAGGTATGGTAAATGCCCCGACGTCCTCCCGCTTTTAAGCAAGACATTTAGTGATAATCACACTACATTGTTGGAGTTCCTGTGAGAACTCTCAAAGTGCATTTCTTGGTGACTAAATCCTTCATATATTTAGCATATCCAGGCATTTTCTCCAATGCTTCTAGGAGAGGGATATTGATGGAGAGTTGCTCAACATTGAGAGGAAGTGTTTGAATTTACCCTCCTCTTCCTTCTTTTTGAGCTTTTGAGGGAATGGAGGAGGAGGTTTTGGGACGGATTTCACTTTGTCATGCTCCCTTATATCTTGTTGTTGCATCCTAACACCCTTTGGATCTTCTCTCTTGACTTCAACTTCACCACCAAAACCCTTCTCGACGACTTCATCCACCATAATATATATAGGGGGATCTATTGTGCTCTTGCCACTTTGAGTCATCACCGCTATGCAATGTCCTTCATTTTTCGAATTCTGAACCATATTGTTTGGTAGCGTGCCCTTTTGGCATTGGTTCAATTGTGAAGACACTTGCCTAAATTGTTGTTCAAGTTACTTGATTACTACTAAATGAGACTCTATCTTTTGATTAATACTAGAGATATCTGCTTTCATTCCCTTGAGAGTCTCATCTAGATAGTCTGCTCGCTTCAACAACTTTACAAACATATCTTCGATTCTAGAATTGCTTGATCCGACATCATGATTATATGGTGGCACATAAGGACCACTTCTTTAGCCTTCTCTTCTCCTCCATTCTATGTCTGGCACTCTCTCTCTCTCTCATAATATCCACCCCTACTATCTCTGTACATCCCATCACGGTTGAAGTTTTGACCTTGATTCCCGGAACCTTGTCTCTAATAGTCCAAGTTGTACCCTTGGGGGTTGTTCCGGAAACTCGCAAAAGAAATTAACACTAGTATACCCTACAAAAGAAATCAAACAACAAAAACAAAATAAAAGTAAAGTATACAAGATTCTAGAAATTAACACTAGAATTAACTAATAGTAAAATCAAATCAAACCTAGTTGCATTCCCCGGCAACGGTGCCATAATTTTTGATTGATGGTCACGCTTCAATAAGAAAGTGGTCGCCATCAGTAATTAACCTAACCGAGGTTAGGGTCGAATCTATAGGGAATACAGGGCTTGACTATAAGATTTCACTACTAATCATTCTTAGAATCTATAACTACAATCTCTAGATGTGAGGGGGGGGCGGGGGTTGTTGTGGTTCGAAGAACAACTTAAAATGAACACTAATTAAAATTCGATAAAATACTTAATTTTGGGAACAACATGGGAATTTGTGTTCCCCATGGTTCGTTGACTCGATTACCTTAGGTAACATAACTACAAGTAGTGAATCGCATGTAAGACGGTAACTTAAGTTTTTCCGGCCCCCTTGTGAAGGTGAAGGCCGAATTTCACCATGGTGCTTGGTCGGCTACCATAGCATGCCAACTAACAGTTACCTATTGTCCCAGTTAACCTCCCATTGGTCAGGTTTGGTCGATTATATGGGAATACATCAACCGAATCCTGTCATCTACTTTCCTTTTCCTATTCGTCACTACCTTGGTCGGGATCGTGATAATAGGCAGGGTTTGGTGTTGGCTACCACCAAACAACATTAATCATGAAGGGAAATAGATAAAAATACATGCAAAACGCCAATCATAAATATGCACAAAACCTAGGTCATCTCAAGTCAATTACCCATGGTTCCCACAACCCCAAGTTGTGGGTGCTTAGCTACTCATGGCTAAGATAAAACACACAAAAATGCAAATAATAGATATAGTTAAGAGTTTCAATAATAACAATGGAGGAGATAGGCACCACATGTTGCAAACTCACAAGCTTGATTTATCAACATTGAGTACAAGGCAAGATTTGCAATTTCCAAAATGAATTTTCCAAAAGAAAACACTAATCTATCCTAAACCTAAGAAAAGCTTCAAAAATATATTGGAGTAATTTCTACTGTTCGAACTCCTTTCAAAAACCTAACTTAAATTTTTTATAGTATTTATAAAACAGTCCTAGAAATCAAGCAGAAAAGAAAGTTGGCATCTGATAACTTTCATAGTTAGGACTCGTACATTGGCCTCCGAGTCGTAGTCGGGGTCTTGTATCAGGTTCTTAGCATCTTGGACTGAACAGGTATAACCCATAGGTATGAGTCGTTACTTGAGCTACGACTCGTATATTGATCTCGTAGTCTTGGTCTTCTGTTTTTAGTCTAATATTTTGGCTTTGTAATTCCTGCTATGAGTCCATCTATACAAGTCATAGTGTGTCTTATGACTCGTAGCCTGGGGCTCGTAGGGGTGACCTTTACTTGGCAGATTTCTGATTTATGGTCTCTGATTTCTGCTACGACAAAACCCTACGACACATAGCATGAGCTACGACTTAAAGGAGGGCTTGTATGGCCTATGCTTTAGCAAAATTTGTAACTTTTCTTCAAAATCATGTCAACCTAACTTTTCTGCAAGATTAACACAAAAACACATTAAAACACCGAAAATTCGCTTTAAGAACTCACAAAATCTTTTGTTTTAAGCATCAAATGTGATGATTTGGCAGCACATCAGCCTCCATAACAAGATCTGGTCCAAATAAAGCCACCTCTCCAACCTCAAACCACCCAACTGGTGATCTACAACGCCTACCATATAGGGCCTCAAAAGGAGCCATACAAATTCTAGAATGATAGCTATTCTTATAGGCAGACTTAATCAATGGAAGATGATCATTCCAACTATCCTTAAACTCCAATACACAAGCCCTAAGCGTATCCTCAAGTTTTTGGATAGTTCTTTCGACTTGGCCATCCAGTTTAGGGTGATAGGCCATACTAAGTTTAACTCTTGTACCAAGACCCCTTCGAAAGGACCTCCAAAAATGTGAAGTAAATTGAGCACCGCAATCCAATATAATGGACAAAGGAACCCCATGCAACCTCACCAAGTCATGAATGTACAACCTTGCATAATCTTTAGCCTCATATGTGGTCTTAATTGGTAGAAAGTGATACAATTTCGTCATCCTATCAACCACAACCCAAATGGAATCTAAAACCTTTCTAGTCTTGGGCAACCCAATCACAAAATCCATATTAATCTCCTCCCACTTCCAAGTAGGAATCTCTATGTCTTGGGTTAAGCCTTCTAGCCTTTGATGTTCGACTTTGACTTGTTGGCAACTATGACAATCAAAAATAAATTTAGAAATGTCCCTCTTCATACCTTCCCACCAAAACACATATCTCAAATCTCTATACATTTTATTAGAACAGGGGTGAATGGTATAAGAAGAATTATGAGTGTCATCAAGAATCTTCTCCCTCAAGTCATTAACACAAGGCACACACAACCTACCTTGGGACTTAAGGGCACCATCTCCCACTTGGGAGAAAACCTCTACCTTACCACCTTCACTAATTCCTTCAATTGTAACAAAGCGGGGTCAAGATCTTGCTTAGCATTGACCTCCTCAACCAATGAAGATTTAGAGTCATCAACTACCACAAAACCTTCATTATCCACCTCTTAGAACCTAACTCCCAATCTAGCCAACCGATGGACCTCCCTAGCCACCCCTTTGCCACCATCACCAACATGTATGAGGATACCCATGGACACCCTACTAAAAGTGTCAGCCACCATATTAGCCTTACCGGGATGATAATGCACATTCATATCATAGTCCTTAAGAAGTTCTAACCACCTTCTTTGTCTCAAGTTGACATCCTTTTGAGTGAAGACATATTGTAGACTCTTATGATTAGTGAACACATTAACATGCACTCCATACAAATAATAATGCTAAATTTTTAGAGAAAGACCATGATGGCTAATTCAAGATCATGAGCAGATATTTCTTCTCATGTACTTTGAATTGTCTAGAAGCATAGGCTATCACCTTACCATTTTGCATCAACACATAACCTAAACAATTCTAAAAGCATCACAATATATAACAAATCCTTCTAGCCCTTCTGGTAGTGACATTATAAGAGCGGAAACAAGCTTATCTTTCAATGTTTAGAAACTCTTTTCACATTCACCGGTCCACACAAATTTGGCTTTCTTTTGAGTCCACTTGGTCATAAGAGAGGCAATAGAAGAGAAACCATTCATAAACCTCCAGTACTAGCCCGCTAAGCCCAAGAAACTTCTAATATCCGATGGGGTCAATGGTCTAGGCCAATTTCTAATCACCCCCGTCTTTTTAGGATCCACCTTAATATCATCCCCTGAAACTACATGACCTAGAAAGGCAACCTCCTTCAACCAAAATTCATATTTTTCATACTTGACATACAATTTCTCCCCCCACCCCCTCAATCTTTGTATCACTATCCTTAAATGACTTCTATGATCCTTCTTACTTTGTGAATAGATCAAATATCGTCAATGAAGACCACAACAAATAAATCAAGGTAGGGTTTAAAGACCCTATTTGTCACGCCCCAAGTCCCGTTAGGGCGGACTGGCACCCGTTGCCGATAAGGCCCGGGAGAACCAACCTGTAACT
>JAABOM020061251.1:0-11164 GCA_011800125.2 Solanum clarkiae
TCTATAAGCTCAGTGATATGCAAAATATTCTTTTTTTTTAAATCAAGAAGTTATTCATTTATGAATTTAGGGGGAGTTCCTGGGCTATATTAGTAGAGGCTTGGATCTAACTTGTGAGGCGACTTTTGGGGTAACCCAAGAGGACAAATCCGTGTGGGTACGCGTGGCACTGTCGCCACAATGTCCAAAGAGGACAATACTTCACAGTATTGGGCTAGGTCATTACAGTTGGTATCAAAGCCGACTCTTGACTCATCCGGTGGTGGGGCAAACCTCAGCGAGGACACTGAGTCCCTATGAGGGGTGAGTGAAGTGGTCTTCCCTGTCTCACTTAGGCAAATCCCACATCGGCAGAAGAGGGGGAGTTCCTGGGCTATATTAGCAGAGGCTTGGATATAACTTGTGAGGCTCCTTTTGGGGTAACCCAAGAGGACAAATCCGTGTGGGTATGCGTGGCACTGTCGCCACGGTGTCCAAAGCGGACAATACTTCACAGTGTTGGGCCAGGTCGTTACACCAAGCCCCATCTGTGGGATTACATTGAGTTTGTTATTGTTACATCTTCAACTTTTTTTTGGTTCTTTGTTCAGTTGGAACTAATAAGAGTGATAGGGACTTCCAAGAATTATGTTAGGTATCAAAGAAAATCAATTATGGCTTCTAAAGGGAGATTCAAACAAAGTAATTATAGGTAAACCTGAGTGTAGGCATTTATTTTTCACCCTTCTTTATAGAATTTTTGATAAAGGCTTTTTTGTATTTTGCTCTCCTTCTCATGGACATGTTACATATCCCAGATAGTATAATTAGCCTCCACTCTGATACAATTACGACTTCAAGTGCTCTCCTTCATTATACATATCTTGCAGATTGTAAATGTGGCTTATTTACACGAACTTACAAATTTCAGCATCTGATTAAGAATTTGTTTGCCTTCAAAACACCTCGAGTTTCTTTCCGTCATATAGTCCAAAACATACAATGTGCAATAGTCCTCCATATCATTTTCATCTTTGTTTTTTCTTTGAACCACATCCAGCTACTGATGAGACCCTTAATGGTTGCTGCAATGACCCATTTGATCCCAATGCAGGAATATGTATATACTGTCCTCGATTACCTTCTAAATGCAACATCATATACATGACTACAAACATCTTTCTATAAATTTTCTTGTGTCAACATATATTATTAGCAATATCCAAATGAAATGTTTGTCTCCCAAATTATTTTTTGAGGCCATGAAGGAAACCTTCCTGTCACTACCAACAACTTTAGAGGACCTATAGAAAATTTCATTTCTTTGTCCGCATTTTCAATATCATACAAGACTTAATTCTTACAGCTAGTATAACAATGTTCATTACCGTTAAAGTTTGCATTCTACCTTTTTTGGGTCTAGCTAGAGCTTTCTTTACGACGTTTGATGAAACACCCCTCACGTGCTTCGGAATGCCCCATAATCGTAATTTCCTTATATCTCAAAATCCACACATGATTTTGGAAATCCGACTTCATATTCTTGATCAGGGGGCAAAATTGAGTGGGGGACAGGTATAATCTGGATTTCAGAAGACCCATAGCAAAAAATAATTTTTGCTTATTTTCAATTTCTAGTGGTTGTCCGCCCAAACCGCTACATGCCTGGAGCACGGACTAGTGTAATTTTCACCTCCACGACTGGTCTATGTCGCGCCTGGGGCACATACCAGTGCATTTCATGTCCTATTTTTCCAACTTAGCTCAAGGGAATTGGGGTCATAACCCAATACACATTTAAACATGAAATATTCTATATTTAGCCATTTTTTCAACGCTATAACTCACAAAAAACCCTCTCTAAAACCTCTCTAAGACCTTATCAAATCTCTCATTCAAATCTAAGGATGTCAAGATAAATTTTGGAACTCAAGAGCCCATCTCAAGCTTTAGGTCTCCTTCAAGTTCATTCCAAGAAATCAAGGTTTAAGGTATGTGGATCTTCATATATTGGTCCTTTCATCCATGGATCCTAACCTTCTCTTTTTATGAAAATTGCATGATTTCAAGTTGTATTACTTATGGATATCTTTTATTATGAAATATGAACATAAATTATGTTGGGGTTTTATTAAGTATTGATTGATTATGCATGAACATCTATTTCAAACTTATTCCATGAATTAATTTTTGTCCATTGAGACTATACATGATTTGAGCTATGAAACTATGGACTATTATGAGCTTTAGTGATGGATTTCAAGATACACTAAATGAGGATTTTACTACAATATTGGTGGGTTGATTTGAAATGAGTTGCTCTCCTTGTTTTACTCTTAAGATGCATGATTTTGAACAAGTATCATGAAACCACTATGTGTTTGATAAAATTACATGATAAGCATTTTCAAGTTGTTGATAAACTATTACATGGTTTACAAGTCAAGTGATTTCATGATAATTAAGGGCTTTTGAGCATGTATTGAATTCATAAAAAAGTATTTATAATCTTACAAGCATCAAGTTGAGCCTTATTTCAAGATTTTAACCTCTTGTGAGCCATTCATGTCAAGACAAGGCATCATGTATGACTATTAATACTCCCATGTTCAAGTTAGGCTCACTAGTAGAGGTCAAGCATATTTATGAGCTACTCATGTCATGTTATCTTGTCTCTTACAAGTTACTCATGTTATTATTAAAGTATGATTATTTTAAGTATTTCGTGGGATTAGACTTAGCACCGACTGAGGCTTAAGATGGGGGCTCGAATCAAAGAGTCCGTATATAAAGTCTTTAGTCTTTAAACTATGTGCCACCATAGGAATATGGATTATACCCTTGCTATGCTAGTGGATCCATCTAGTTCATGTTATGATATTTGGTTTACCTTGACAAGTAGACCACGCTTCGCTAGGGGGTGTCATGCCTGGTCTCCTGTACCAAGGGGGTGTCATGTCTTGGATTCCAAGTTGTAGCTGCTTGGTCTATGTTGGTTAAGGTCTCCTCCCACATATATATGATATACTACGCAAGTTAAATTTTTTTCGCGCGTGTTCTATTACAAACATTGATCTTGCATGTCATATCAAGATTATATCCATTGATTATAATTATACATTTTGAATATATTGGCTTATGTCTTTGTTGCATTACACCCCACATGCTTAGTACATTCAAACGTACTAACTCATACTCTATGCCTACATGGTATCACCATGTAGGGACCGGAGCTCCTTTTGATCATCCTCCTCCACGTGGCTAGTTCGGTACTTTGAAAAACGCTTTGGTGAGTCCACAAATCCTAGGGCAATAGCTATACTACTCATCCTATGTTGAGACTTCTCTTTTATGTTGAACACTTATTATTCATGAGGGTGATCCTGAGAAGTGTCTTGGCTCCTGCTCCATTCTAAAGCAGAGGTGTTGTTGGATATTATGTTGTATATGCTTTTGAGCATAATTCTTCTTATGCTTTTATGATTATCTAAGACTTCCCTTACTTCCACTTTCCTTTTTATAATTGACTCTTGTTATCGTCTTATTTTTCTTCCCCAATCAAGGATGTGTACACGATATGCTAAGAGGCTTGTTTGGGTTGTCTTCACGCTTCTCATTCACCATGTCACGTCTATGCCCTAGGCTTGAGTTGTGACATTTGAAACATATATTCTTCCTTGTCTGAATTGTTGAAATTGAGGGGTCATTTGGTAGGGTGTATTAGAAATTTAGAATAGTAGTTGAACTGGATGCATTAGTAATGTAGGGATTAGTTATGCTGAAATTATTTCTTATCTATAATTCTATGTTTTACTGTGTATTAAGCCCTGATATTGCTTAATATCATGGATTTCTATGTATTAGTTATGCATACATTAAAAATACTACCAAACATGGTATTAAATAATATCAAGTCTAATATATGTAGACATATATATGTGCATGCTAATATTTTCATCAATTTTATAATAATTCTCTTATCTTACTAGTCACATTTTTTTTAAAGTAGTCTTTATGGCTTATTGCTTGTTTTATTAATAGTGATGGTCACTTATTTCTAAACATATTATAGGTGTGTCAGTTGTTATCTTTCCAAAAGCCGAATGCAAGAGTTTAACCAAAAAGTTGGACTTCCAACCCTTTTTTATGAGACTATCAAGTAATGTCCTCCTCATAAGCCTACATTTTCATCAACAGTGATTGTATACAATGTAACATATGGTTCTCTACCTAGATTTTACAATCACAAGGTGGTAGAGCAATCAACTGCTGCAGTTGCACTCAAGAGACTTGGAAACGTCGAGTCAATGCAAAACCTTTCTCAACCAGTGCTAACTTTCTTTATCCTTCTCATTTGAGACAAAACAATTATGCTCCTGCTCTTATATGCAGAATGATCTTAACTGTTCCTGTATTCTAACGAAGCCACCAGGTCAGATCTTGCTTATGTAAAATACATATGTTAATTTTCAAGAAACAATTGATTTTTGTAATGTCTTATGCTACTGTTTCATAAAAAATTTGCATGTTCTGGGTAACTTGTACCTTTTAAATTTCAATTTCTGGTGCCGGAGGGCTTCACTATGATGGACAGCATCTTTTTGCCAATAACTTACCTAGGCCAGTTCTTAATGTGTTAGTGAACATATAAACTTTCATTTTGTGGTGGAATGTCTTATTCATCGTTTTAGCCATTGGAGCTCCTTTCCCCTCTCCTAGCATGGTATGACAGTTGTCTTTTGAGAACATCCTGAAGAGCATTAGTTAGCTCCAAAATGCAATGAAGATATGATTTAGCATAATAACTCTTAACTACCTTTAGGGGTTATATGTTAGTTTACAGTGTGTTGGACTGCTTCCTTTGCTACGTATGCAGATATTACGTTGACCTGGCACTTTGACCTGTACAAGTTTGTATGTTAGAGTAATGTTAGGTCTATGAAGAAATTTCAATTTTTTTTATTTTTAACTGGTGTACTTTTGCTTGGTTATTGTACTACTAACTTTCAATTTGTTGTGTCCCGGATGTAGTAAAACCCTTCTATTTTGCCTTGTTTGGTGTATTTTTCAGCATGAAATAGGTTGTGTAAACATTTGTTGCACGAATATGCTCAGGAGATGAATTTTTCAATGCCGCAATGTGAATGGTAGATGTATGAAATAGAAAGTAAAATGATAACATTTTCATGTACAGTTGACATCGGAGAAATGGAATATACTGGGGAAGTGTCACAACCCAAGCCTAGGGCCTAGAAGTGACACAGCGAATAGGGAACGCGAAGGAACCCCTATCAAGCCCCTCAACTTATCATTACACATCATCGGTCATGAAAGCATGTAAAAGACATAAAACAAACACAAAGGAGCAAAGGGGATAAGGGATAGCTCGCCCAAACATCAACATCAAGACAAGGAGTCATAGCTCATATCATAATCACACAACTTGTCCAACAACACCTCTAAATACATAGATAGAACGGGGGCCAAGACAAAGTAATTGGACTCACCCTCATAGTCAAAATAGAACATAAGAAAGTGTCTCAATACATAGATAATAGCAATCACTGACTAAGGTCCTCAAAATGGAGGACGCATTAACAAGCTTGGAATAGCACCAACTAGCCACGTGGAGGGGGAGGATGATCAACTTGAGCACCGGTTCCTACATGGTGATATCATATAGTCAAGAGAATGTGTTAGTACATTTGAATGTACTATGTATGTGGGATACAATGCAACAAGAAATAAGCTTCATAACTAATGTGCATATCATTAGATAATAGGCATGATATAGCAACATGACATGCATGATCAATGCATAAGTAAAAACATGCTTAAGTAACTCATACTCATATAGGATATCATATGTATAGAAGAGACCAACCTAAATTTCCAAAGTACGAACCCCTTGGTAGGTTAGTGATGTTGTCACCCTATCACTTAGGTGGATGAGTACTAACCCTCATCTAGGTTGGTGATAATGCCACCCCATCACCATGGTGAAGAAGTACAAACCCTTCCCTAGGTTGATGAGTACAAACGCCCATCTAGGTTAGCGATGATGCCGCCCCATCACCAGGTGGAGAAGTACAAACCCTTCACTAGGTTATCTGGGTGCTCAAACCCCCGGATTGGGCATGGTCGATTTTACACTTTATATTGTATTCATCATATGCTCTAGTGAAACACTTCATATAATAATAATCATATACATAAGATCATTTCATCATCATAACATCATTCATATCATATCTCATTCTTTGGACCTTCATTTCCTCAAAAAATCATAACCAGACATTTTATCAAACACCTTAGGGGTGTGTAGTAGGGGGTAAAAGACCATGCAATTTGGAGATGAAATTATGCAAGAAAATTTGTAGTAAAACTATCAATCAACATCTTGCAACACCCCTATGACATTCACATCAAAATCCATCATCAAATCCTACGTTAGATCCAAGATTTAGAGCTCAAAACATGCTAAAACAACCATACTTTCATGAACTAAAATCGTTGTGCAGTAAATTTCTCATTATATAAGACCCACATGTAAAACCAACTTTAAATCATGTAATATTAGTAAAAAGAAAGCTTAGGGACCATGGGTGAAAGGACCCAATGGTTCAGCACCACATACCTTAGCTTTGGATGAACTTGGTGAAGATTGGAGATGAAGACTTGAAGCTTGAAGAAGAACCTTAGCTTGGGATGAGGGTTTGGGACGTGAGTTTGGGAAGTGAAAATATGACTAAGTGTTTGAGTTAGTATTGGAAAGTATTTAGGATGATATAAGGGTGAAATATACTAAGTATGGGTAAAAACACGTATGGCAGCTTTTAGGCCCAAGACTTAAAGTCATAGACCGAAGCTGAAAAACATTGTCCAAAAATTCATAAGGTTGCATCATGAGGGGGACGCGAAAACCCCTTTGGAAATTGATTTTTGAAATTTCGTAATTGCTAAATCTTTGCTCTTAAATCGGGGTTAGACCCTTTACCCCCTAATTTGGACCCCCTGAACAAAAATTTGAAGTCGGATTTTTGAATTCACAAATGTATTTAGCGGTACAAGAAAATTAAAATTCCAAACATTTCGAGGCTCGTTTTGGGGCACTTTTTGGGGTCGTTACAAGCGGCAACTAGGATAAAGAAAAAACAGAGAACTAAGCTGCTCAAACTGCATTGTTATCTGGATACACCATTGTTCCAATGAAGAAGGTCTTAGAGTTGGCAATCAGCAAACAGGAGAGTGCAACAACTCTGAAGCCAAAGAAATCTAAATTCAAGAAAAGGCAAAAAAGATCAGGATCACATGCAAGGCACATGCCCAACAACTAGTGAAATAAGACATTTAAGGGTTGTTTTTCTTGCAAAATTTAAAATAGATTTTAGGTTAATGAGAGTCATTGAAAGAAAGTGTTAGAATGAAATAGGGTGGATGAAGCGGAATAGATGTTAAGGATCATATGTCTGACCCCACTAGTTTGGAGTCGATGCATAGTTGTTTTTTGTCATTAATCTAAAGCCAATGAGAGAATCCACATCTTTGAGTTAAGTTTATATCAGTTTTTGATGGTAAATTGTAATTCCTTTTGTAGATCCCAAAAACTCAATTAGGTTCAATTCAGCAAGGTTACTTCATCTGATGCAGGAAGTGAGGATGAGATAGTTCGGAGTAGAGGAGAAGCACAAAGGTCCCAGTTAGGAGGTTTGTAAGGTTGTCAGTTATGGTGCTGCCGAGGGGAAGAGTTAGGTTTAAGAAGTATTGGGATGAGGTGATTAGGTAAGATATGACAATGTAGGGATAAGGTCTACGTACACTCTTTCCTCCCTAGGCCCCAGCCGTAGGATTACATTAGGTTTGTTATTTTTAAGTTTTCAATTGATTTTTGGTTCTTTCTTCAGTTGGAACTAATTAGAGTGATAGGAACTTCCAGGAATTATGTTGGGTATCAAAGAAAATCAATTATGGCTTTGAGAGGGAGATGAGTGAAAAGATTATCATTTTTGGAAGGACTAGGATTTGCCCAAAAATAGACAAATGGGTTGACTATGAAACCAATATTTACTTTTGCCTAGTACCATGTGATAATGTGTTGAACATTTTCTCTAAATTGTCATATAGTTGAACAATTTTGCATGATGGCTAACATTTCTATGACTAGTGCCAGCATACGACATCAAGGTATCATGGGCCACAAACAGTCCGGCAAGTGTCAGCTTCCCAATTTTACTGAAACAGACAAAGAAATAATAAGAGAGGACAGGATGGAAATACAGCTGTTGTAGATGAAATACTCAGTGTGAACAAATTTCCTACCAGTTCATTGTCGATAACAACTCTCTACTGAGTGATATCTCATTATTCATGGTCGTAACATCCCACTGATAGTCCACTACTGTTTCATCTAGCTTGGTTCTTTCTATATAGAACAAGTTAATCAAAACTGACTCAAAAACTGTGCATCATGAGTGCAGAAACTTTTGTCGCTCGAAGAGATCTTCCCTTCAGTTTTCAAATCAATATGTTCTGAATGATGAGGTAGTACAGACACTGAAAATTCATGAGAAGTATTTCCATGATGAACACCAGTGAAGAGAAATTGCCTTGAGAACAAACAAGGCTGACCTTTACTTGGTAAGCCTTATCAGAATGTGCATGTTCCTCTGGAAAATTAAGATATATTAAACCAAGCTTGAGCAGACCCAGGTCCATCTCCTGAGAGTGATCTCCAAACAAGCTCATCACTCGCAATATTTTCACATTCAAATACTCCGTAGATTAGCATATATTCTCAAGAGATTTGCTGAAATAGAGGATGAGTGGAAGTATTCTAGTATTAGTCTGAGGACTGGTAATAGGTGATAAAGAGCAATCTCCAAATGATCCATCCACGGGTAATGAAAGATTACAGCCATGTGGTGGCCATGGCCCATGAGGAAATCAACAAATCTCTAATTTAACTGTCTGATCAAGAAGCCACAGATGATAAAACCAACCACTTTGATCATTTGGATCTGTGAATAGAGCATGGTGCACAAATTCATACTCTTCTGTAAATACATTGTCTTTGAGGGAATATCCTTCTGCTTTTTCCTTCAGTAAATGAGAAAGGAGAATATTGTAGAAGTCAGTATAGGGAGATGAACCTTTGGAAGAAATAAGAGATGCGACATTGTAGAATACTGGTCAGAATGAGATTCCTCTTTAATGCATTCTCTACCTAATCAACATGCAAAGCTTTAGCTGAATGAAACCACAAAAAATAATTGCTGATGATGACAAGCTTTGTTCTTCATTAAATCACCTAAGCACTGTGTTATCGAAGGCGAAAAAAAAAACTCCAAGGTTCATTGGGGTTTATGCAAAAAGAAAATATTGTGTTAATAAAGAGAGACGCAAATGGAGAAATGTGTGTGTGTGTAGTTTAAGACTATTGATTATCACTACAAGAAAATGTACTTGTATTTCTGATATCTAATCTATGAATTTGAAAATCATAGCTATTATTTAGTAAAAGCCACAAAAATTTAAATTTCATGGCTAACTAAAAATTCATCAAATTTTTTAGCCACGAAAATTAAATTGACAAAGCTAAATTCTTAGTTTTGCCATACCTGCTAACAATCGTGGCAATAATTATTTAACTAGCCACAATTTTACTGCTACAATAAAATTTTGTAGCTAACGATAGGTTTTTGCGACAAATAAAAGTGATTGTAGCAATAGTAATCCTTTAGCTTCTATAAATTATTTGAAATAAAATATTATAGTTAAATAAATACCTTTGTTTCAAGTCATAGAAAATTGTGGCAACAATTAAATGAAATAGCCATACATTTTTTGCTATAATTAAACTTCGTAGCTTATTATTAATATTTGCCACAAATTTAAACTTACCATAGTGTTGACATCCCGAAGGCGCAACGTCGCGGCAACTCAATGAAAATTAATAAAATAAAAGGGATTTGAATAATGAAAAAAAAATTAATTTTGGAGAAAAATAATTGATTTTGGGAGTCGCCACCTAATTTTAATAATAATTAGGAA
This sequence comes from Solanum clarkiae, assembly GCA_011800125.2. Classification (NCBI taxonomy): domain Eukaryota; kingdom Viridiplantae; phylum Streptophyta; class Magnoliopsida; order Solanales; family Solanaceae; genus Solanum; species Solanum clarkiae. The sequence goes on from JAABOM020061251.1 coordinate 10,030, forward strand.
AGCAATTATTTATTTACAAAAATAGTCTGCGAACCAAAAATTCCAGGTAAGGGGTTCAAGTTATTCCGAAAGGAAAGTATTAGCACCCTTCAGAATCTACAAATGTGGGTCCCGACTGAATTCATTTTTATTTCAAATTGAGGATGAGATATACAATATAACACTAGTACGATAATCATGAAATAAACACAAAAAATGATATACACAATAAATGAATAAATAAATAATAAACTAAAGTCAAGATATAATGAAAACTTTCATATATGGTGATAACTTAATTGATGCATCCTTTCATCATGTGCCTCCTAAATCATCAACACTACCCTTGTTACTTCAAAGTGGTCTTCCCATATGCTCGGTCTCGAGTTTGGGGATAACAATAAAATAACATAATGATGGAAACAACAGTAAAATAATATGAAGGAAATAATAAATAAAAAATAATAATATAATTGGGAAAACAATAGTAAAATAATATGATGATGGCAATAATAATAAAATAATATGATGATGAAAATAATAACAAAATAATATGGTGATGGGAACAACAATGAAATAATATAGTGTTATAAACTAATTTTGTCTAAATAACACAGTAAAATAAAATTGTTCTTTTGACAAATAATATACAAACTTAAACTAAAATTTTACAAGCAATGAGCGTGAATTTAAACTAAAGCTGTGAGTATTAAAGTATTAAAAATATCTATCTACACTAATTTTCTTTTATGTATCATTTTTAATAATCACACAAACAAGTAAACTATAAACTAATGATGATTCACTAACAAGACAAAACAATAAAGTGACAAAATATAGTGAAATATATATACAAACATGAATTTAATTTGTTCCATCTTTTTAAAATGGGAAGGCCTCGAAATCCGACGGATAGATTTTTTCTCGGCCAAATTTAGCAAATAATATGTGCATGAACTTAAACAAAAATCTTTGAATCTTGACAAATAATAAATATTAATCTAAATTAAATTTCTCCATCTTTTTAGTGGGGAGGCCTCGAAACCCGAAGGATAGATCTTTCATTGGCCAAGTTTAACATATAATGAACTTAAATTAAAGAACTTGAATTTTGAATTTTAACATATAACAAATATAAACATAAATTAAACTTTTT
>JAABOM020061252.1:0-11164 GCA_011800125.2 Solanum clarkiae
CTTCATACGAAGAGGGAGTTATCCCGTAAGGTGAAGTATGGTCTACCCTTGGCAAGTAGATCACCTCTTTACCGATGGGGGGATTTCATCGGGATTCCAAGTAATAGCCCACTTGGTCTTACTTATATCTGTTGAGGTCACATCCGCAATACATAAGCACATCATTTGCATTTTATGCATCATGACTTTCATAGCATCTCGTATATTACATTCTTCGATATTCAACTCTTTTTATATTATGTGCTTTGTCATCTAACGTCGATATGTAGGTTTTGGTAAGTTATATGCATTGCACCCCGCATACTTAGTACATTCAAACGTATTAATGCATACTCTATACCTGTATGATGTTATCATGTAGGAATCGGAGCTCCCATTGATTCTCCTTGTGGCTAGACGGATTGTTCAAATTAGCTTTTGGTAAGTCCTCACGTCCGGGGACAACATCTATCTTCTTACATGCTTATGTTCAGACTACATCTTGTATATTTTGGAATACTTATGACTATGAGGGTAAGCCCGATTATTTATCTTGGTCCTCGCTAAGGTCTATGTCTAGAGGTGTTGTTGGACAAGTTATATATTACGCTTGAGCTTTGACTTATTTATGTTATTTAAGTACTTAGCTCTTTACCTTAGACCTGATTCCCCTTGCTTATGCTTATCTTTTATTGTCATTTTAATTGCTTCCACGACTAAGAATGTGTAATGATATGCTATGAGGCTTATTTGAAGTTCCTTCGAGTCCCCCATTTGTCGGTCATGTCTAGGACCTGGTTCCGAGGCGTGACAACTTCAATACCCCTGGAATAAGAGTTTAAAATACATCTACACAACGGATATAGATAAATAATATACATAAGAATATACTTCATAATAAGCTCAGTAAGTTCAAACAAATGTTCAAAAGGGGTCACAACATGTCTCAATTCAATCCCCACTCAAAACATGTCATAAACGCCAGCGAAGGAGATCAACCCATCGCCCGACAAGTCCACGGAAGAATGAATAATGCTCTTAAAATGTACTATAGCAGCGTGTATAAAGCCCCTAACATATTACGGCAGCATGGGTATGCCCCTAACATATTACGGCAACTAAGTATGCCCCTAGTAATTACATCACAGTAATAAAGAAGGATATCCAGCATCACACCACATACAACTCATAAAAATATTTGATATTCTTCTCAAAATAGCATATCTAGGCTGATAAGAAACGTCAACTCTGTCAAGCACATGCTTGTCCCAACACATACACCAGACACAGAAAAATATATATATTTTTTCAGAGCTTATTTGAAAAGAAAGAACTAAAGCTTAAAGTCTCACTTACCTTATTAACGACAAGTTCCACAACCTCACACGCGTAGAACATCCACCAAAATAGCCCCTACTTTCCTCAATCTATGAAAAAAATATTGATTATAGAATACCAATTATGTTGGCCAAACTCAAGTCTCAATATTCCTAGTCTTTAAGATTAGGGTTAAACCCTAATACCCAATACCTTAGACTATAAATTAAAAGTAGAGGTATTCTCAATCTCATTGTTAAACCTATAATTGGTGAAAATTCTAGTAAATATATTTTCAACTAACAAGAGCACACAATAAACAAGAAAATACCTGCACTTTATCATCCAAAACAGTAGTACAAAGATCAAGTTGATTCTATGAATGAACTTCCCTGAATCACCTTGATGAAACGTGTGTTTTCTTCCAAGAGAAAAGAATGAAAGAAGAATAAAAAAGACTGCCCTGATTTTTTTTGTTACTTCAGCGTGCAGATTGAAGAAAAGGGTTGCTGGTCTCTTTTTTTTTCTTTTCCTGCTGATGTGTGAGAATTAAAAATAAAAGGGGCTGGGCCCTTTTTTTTTAATAAGAATTATTAATGGTTAAAAGTAGAAATTAACCTTTCATTATAAAGTTAGGGTTATTACAGGTATATAGAGATTGCACAGTGTCTATCTATCATAGAGATACTTTGACAGACTTAGTTGAGTTAGCGATGATTGACTTTGACGTGATTCTTGGCATGGACTAGCTTCACGCCTGTTATGTCTCTATCAATCGTAGAACCCGAACAATAAAATTCCAATTTCCAAATAAGTCTATTATAGAGTGGAAAGGTAGTTCTGCAGTGTCATGTAGACATAGAGTATGCATTAGTACTTGGAATATACTAAGTATACGGGGTACAAAGCAACAAGAGTCATAGGAATAGTAATTAAGATGCATAATCACAATCGATAGACATGAGCTCAATATGACATGTATAATCAATGCTTAGGTGTAAACATGCTTGAGAATAATCATACTTGCATAACCTGTTCCACACAATGAAGTGACATGAGTAGATCATCCAAATACCTTGTACTAGAGGGTGAGGAATAAGCATAGGTCATGACCCCTTCTAGTAGATAATGGCTAGCACATGGTATTAAGTCATACATGAGAGTGAGGCATACAACATGGTTCATGACCCTTTCATGTAGATATTAGATAATGCATATCAATAAGTTGTACATGAGGGTAAGACATACAACATGGTTTGTGACCCCTTCTAGTAGACATTTGTCTTGTACTAGAGGGTGAGGCATACAACATGGTTCATGAACCCTTCTAGTAGGCTTCATAATTTACATGAGAGCAAAACATATAATAAGAGATCAACAATTCACTTGTAGATCATGGAATCTTTTCATGAGTTTAATATATGGCTTGAGAGCTCATAAATCACCATAGAAGTACTTGTCTTGCTATTCATGCAATAGTCTTTTATCAACATAAGAATCATATTCTTGCAAACTTAAGAAACATGATGGGTATGGATACATATGCAACATCATGCAATTTAGGAGTACAGGACAAGAAGGAGTAAAATCAATTTAATTTGAAGTCATTTAAATCAACCTACCAACATAGTAGTAAAACCCTCATTTGGGTATCACGAAATCCATCTAAAAAATTTACCATCATTCATCATTTTCATAGTCATGTTATGCATAGCATCAATATGTATAAATCAACCCATGGAATAAGTTTCAATAGGTATTAATGTATATATAATCAATACTTGAAGAATCCAATCTTAAATCCTATTTATAATGCATAATAAGAGTTTATCCATAAAGTATCCAACATTAAAATCATGAAATTTGATAAGAGGAAAGGTTTGGCTTCATAGATGGAAGAAACCCATAAATGAAACCACATACTTTAAACCTTGAGATTTTTTGAAATTGAACTGAGGAAGACTTGAGGTTTGTATTTTTTTGAAATTGAACTGAGGAAGACTTGAGGTTTGTATTGGGTTCTTGAATTCCAAAACTTGCTCTTGAAATCCTTGAATTTGAATGGGGGATATAATAATGTTTTGGAGAGTTTTTTTAGATGGTTTTGGAGGTTCTTGAATTAAAAAATGGATAATGATGAAGGATTTCGGGTTTAAATGGGAATTGCATTATTACCCAAACACCCTTGGACGAAAATAGAAAATTGAGAGAAACATTACAGTAGTCTGTGTCCTAGGCACTGTTGAAACCCAATTTTTACCCTCCAAACGGTGTCAAATTAGTCATCGAACATTATTTATATTTTTTAACAATTTTTGGATAATTATTTTATTTTTAAAAAATTAATTATTAGCACACGTGCCCCTTTTATCCTCTTCACTCATCTCCTTCTTCTTCATTTTCGCTCCAACCATAGTCGCCCAACCCCTTTCCCTTCTTCATTTTCTCCCTTTCCCCAAACCCTAACGCCGCGCTGTCTCCCCGTTCCCCAAAATCCTTTCCCCTTCCCCGGCACATTCTCCTTTTCCCGAAGTCATTTTTCCCTTTTCCCAAACCCTTTTCCCCTTCCCGACACCATTCTCTTCCCCACAAAACCTTTCCCCTGCACGCTCCCCTTTCCCAGACCTTGTTCCCTTTATTCCCAATCTTCTCCATTTCCCAATTTCCTTCCCCTTTTCCCCATTCAACGGAAAATCCAAATCCCCTATATAGCTCATTTCTTCACAACAGAGAAAGGAGATACAGGAGAAAAAAGTGGAAGAAAACAGAAAGAAATCATCTTGAAAATAGAACAACAACACTAAAGCCCCCATTTCGATACTTGAATTAATTTCGGAAAAAAATCGTACAATTCCGAAGTAGGAATTGTTGGTGTTGAAACGAAAAAAGTTTCGTTGATTCGAAAATCAAAACCAAAGTATCAGGTTTTCGAGACAAAGAATTCAAAACGAGTTTCGTTGTGGTATCAAAATTCACTGTTAAGCTCATCGTCGTCTCAGTTTCGCTGCTCCAACAAAGGTAATATTTCAATCTCGTTGTTTAATTTCATGATTTCATGTATATACTGTGTCTGAATGTAACTGTTGAAGCTATGTTTGCAATACCATGTTTTTTTCGAGGGTGTTGCTGTTGTCATTTTGTTCACTATTAACTTGCTAAGAGTCAAAGCTAGTGTCGAAAGGATGCATAAACCTATTTCATATCCTGGTTTTGCTGGTCTAATTGATAGGTTTAGTTTACATTTGCTCCTCTTCATTGTTCTCAACTAGTAATCTGGGAATTCAATGTTTTGATATGCCTGTTTATCCCCAAAATAAAGTCATTTTTCCTTCTGCTCAATTGTTCTTAGAACTGATTAGGTTGGCTTTATGCTGCTATCATACTTTTGTTGAATATGCTTCAAGAAATTGAGTAGGATAGGTCATCTTATCGCTTTCCATGTCCACCCTGTCTTGTCTTGTATCTATTTGCATCAGTTTCCAGTTTGAATAAGCATGTGACCTGCTAACAACTTGCGCTTTATCTTTGCTTTACTATGTACTGCGATGCTTCTGTTTGAGGGGCCAGTCTTACTTCTAGCATTTAAAAAGGGGTAAAAACTATTTGATTTCATAATACTAGGTATTGTTTAGATTCTACTGTCACATGACTAAGTTCTCTTTACCGTTTTGTCAATGAAGATTTCTCAAACACTTAAAACCTCCATTAGTTTTCTTCTCATTACTTTGTTGTTATATTGTTGTCTTTAAGATAGTTTTCTAGAGTTGTCGAGACGTGTTTAAGTTGTAAAGATCTTGATTGTGCTGATTAAATGTTTCCAACTCAAGTTTGTGGTGTCTTAGTTGGTTTCAACCTTTTCCAGTCAAGTGATGTCTCAAATGGTCGTTCTTCTTTTTGGTTTCATGTCCCAGCAATCATATCTTTAGCGCTGGTTTAAGTTCTTGACGAAATGGTGTCAAACACACTGTTGGTTTCCGTTTACAGCTGCCTTCCTATTTAAGGCTAGTCTTGGTCATTTTTCTCCTTTGATTCAGACCCATATTGATGTTTTGAGATTGTTCATCTTGATTTCTTCCTGGGATTCTGTTTCCCATCATCTTTTCCTTTCTGTGATTTCATTTGAGGGCATGTTATTATACTCGTATGCTATTCTAAGCTATTGTATGATGAAAATATAGTTGGTCTTATCAAACTTGCCATTGTTATGTTATTGTTATCTGATTTGGGGGTAGCATATTTTTGTCCCCTGTTTTGTATTGCTGTTGAGTGCACTTTTTCACATGTTTTACCCTTTCACCTCATAAATTAGTTAATTTTGAGAGTAATGTCATGATATTGCTTTGATACAAACACCATTTGATTCTGATAATTCAAGGGACTGATTTCTCAAGTTTCAGCACCACAGTTCATGGCAATTTTCTTATCATTTTCCTTATAGTAATTGAATTGCGAGCCTGTTATGAGTCATTCTTATAGTTTTGCCTCACATCTTTATTGGGCTTTGTTTTCCCTTCCCAAAATGCAAGGCATAGTCATGACTTTAGGATTCAAGCATATTTACTATACATTGCCTGATCTAAGACCGGTCATTAGTTATGTTATTTTGAATTGGAATGTTGTTGTTCAGCCCACATGCCCTTATTACTATTGTCAACTGGAATTTGCTGAAACAACCCCTTTAGCTGTTTAAAGCATTCATGGTTTTTCCCTGTTGTGATTGAGGTCTTCTGGATTAGGAGTTCATTTGGAATTTGATTGTTTGCTACTACATTTTTACTCAAATTTGTCATATTTTACTATCATATCAGTTTATAGATATCTACATTACTGCATCATTATAAACATGAGCATTGGTCCTTTCTGTCTTTCATATACTGGCTACAACACACCTTCATATATGTGTTGATATACTTTTCTTATCAAGTGTTTTAGAATTATTATTCACGTAGTTTACTTGTTTCATTGCATGTGAGATCGTGTTGGAGCCCAAATGGACACCCTCCTCCGTTGTGCATTTTGTTGGGCCATGAAGGCCCAACATCCCTCTTTGAGTCAGCCCAATTCATAGGAAAGGAAGCCATGACAAGCCTCTCGAATGCTGATACGAAGCTGAAATTACTGATGAACAGTGTATATACACTAAGTATATATGACAGGAAATGGGCCAAGCCCAAGGAGCACCTGCTGGAATATTCTAATAGGCTTGGCAGGCCCAAACATGTAGAAATAGGACATGTGTTCGAAAAGTTGGGCTTGTCAAGCCCAATATTATTTTGATTCATTGTATATTTATGTGTTTGTAATATTTGTCTAACTCTAACACTTCTTACTTGGTTCTAACCTAATTGAATTCCCGACGCCAAAGCCATTTATGCTATGTCGTTTAATTTAGTTCTATTTAAAGAAAAATAAATGTTTTGGCATAAAAAAGAGTAAAAAATGTTTGTACAAATAAATAAAATTGATTTAAAAAAAGATAAAAGATATAACTTAGTTTATTTTTTTTTTTTAAAATATAGCTAAATCCTTTTAGTCATATTCAGTCTAGTTAAATCCTTTCAAATATAATCCCCCCCTTTTTTTAACCTAATCATTTTTTTAGTATTGACAGCTATTTGAAAAAATCAATCAATTTTTAAAGTCAGTTAACTTTTCTTTTTCAAAATTAATCAAAGTTAATCAAACCTTTTGATCGTCGGATAATCGCATTTAGCGGCCATTTCAATTGCGTAAAACCTTCTTGAAGTAGAAATGTGAACCCAAACTCATTTCTTTGGATTTAAAAAGATTTTTTCTGATAGATTTTTTTAAATATTTATTGGTTTTCTAACTATCCGTAAAATTAGGTGGCGACTCTGTTTTTCTTTCGAATTTCGAGAACTGGTTTCACTTAAATTAATTGAGTCGAAATCAATTTTTTTGATTTTCGAATTTTTTTTCTTTTTTTTCAAAACAAAAGCCATTTTTCGGCATAACAGGCACGATGCATACTAGACGCACACTTCAAATGGTGCCAAACCGCGCCCCAGGTATGTCGCACTACGGGCGAGCAGACAGACTGCCTCGGCCCCACATTGCAAAAATCAATTTTCGCTACGGGTCTTCTAAAATTCGGGGACTATCCTTTTCCTACAAAATTTTACCCATGAACAAAATATGAAGTCGGATTTTCGAAATCACGTATGATTTTTGAGATATTTGAGAAATACACTTATAAAGCATTCCGAAGCACATGAGGAGTATTACAGTGGATTTGAAAAAAAAAGTCAAACTGTAACACATGGGAGTCAAATTCAAAAACAAAAAATGTGGATATCCTTAGGTGGACATTTGACCATGTCTTATTATATTTAAAAAAATAAGGTAGCTAACTATTATTTTAAAATTAAAAAATGATATTCAAAAATTAAAATTGTGTCTGACCATTAATACAAATTGAAATTGTAGTAAATTTTAACTTTTTATGACTTGTAATTAATAGAGTGAGATCATAATTTTGTTGTTTTTTAAATACTTGAAGACTGTTGAATATTGAAATTTCATGGTCAAATGAATTTTTGAATTTCAACTTTGAAAAAAAAATAAAAACATTTTATGGTCAAATGCATCCAAGATTCACCTGAGATTGTACTAAATATATAAAGCTAGAATCAGATCTATATATCTGGTAAGTGGCGTAAGTGATTAAATTTTGCAGCTTATATAAAGCTAGCTATACTTTTCGTTTTGAAACATCATAAATTCCAAAATTTCCTTTTTTTCCCTTTATCTCATGGATTTAGATATGAGCACAGAGGAAAGTTTGTTTACCCTACAAAGAAACTGATCATAGCAGGAATATATCAAACACCAAGAGCTAATAAAACGAGAATTGACTAGAAGTAAAGATCCAAAAGTCTGACCACCCATAAGCAACCAGAGTAAAAAACATACATACATTCTAAATAGCTCGGTAATATAGCGAAGATAATCTAGTTTACGATGTCCCAAACCCCTTTAAAGTTAAACCACAAATCCACCACCCAACATCAGATTGGTGGTGAATATGTGGTTTAGCTTTATTTTTGAGGAGTTTGGGACATCGTAAATTACATTATCTTCAGTATATATTGCCGAGCTATTTAGAATGTGTATGTTAGTTTGTACTATGATGGTTCAATAAGTGTTGCTTATGGATGATCAGAATTTTGGATCTTTACATCTAGTCAATTATACTTTTATTAGCTCTTGGTGTTTGATATATTCTTGCTATGACCAGTGTCTGTGCAGGGAAAATTAACTTTCCTTTGTGGTATCTATTATTAATAATGATAACTTTATTAGATCAATCTTATTATATATATAAGCCATCTAAAATAATATGCAAATATTATTAAACTTGGTAATTTTACTTGCGCTTTTTGCGGTGATGAATGACTCCTTAACTGTTCAAATTATCTATTAAATTTACAAATAATCTAGTTTAATATTTTGACTTTAAAATATAATAAAAAATACATATTTTTTTTTTAAATTTTCCAACATGTTCCCTTTTTGGGGTTGGTGACAAGCCTTCCTTGTCTCAATTTATTTCTCCCAAAATTTTACGTAATAAAGACAGGCAAGTAAAGAGGCTTGTAAACACAATAAAAGAGACAAGTAAAACAAATAGATTCAAAGCATTTCTGTATAGACATAGACCAATATTATAAATTGAAAAGCTTTATACTTCTTCAAAGTAATGAAAATATTAGTGAAATTATAGAAGAAAAAATCAACTTTGTCGCTATAGGTCATTAGTTTCTCTCTTTGTTTTCATAATCATGAATGAAAGAAAAACATGTTATACTTATTAACATAACACAAACTTTGACACTTAATTCTCATCATCTTTAAATTTCTCTCAATAATTCACACCATCAGTTAAAAAGATATGCCAAGTAAAATATTTCAAGTGTTAAAAAAGTCCCTAACTTACTTAGGTTGGAGTAGTAATTCAAGTTGGGTTGAAGTATGTCTTAAAAGGAATGAGATTCATGTAGAAGGAAGGAGAAAAATTCATCACATAAACCCTATTGTGAAATCTCACATCACATAGTAAAATATGAATCAAAGAGGTAAAACAACAAAAAATAATGCAACTTCTCTTACATTTTGAAGAACATAATGAAAGCAGGGTGAGAAAATAACACAAGTACTCATTTATGTGAAAAAGAAGGTAAATCTTAGTAACCAACAACATAATAACAAATAATCTAAAATTCTTAAGAACAGTAAATCTGGAGAGAAATATAACGGAAGTTGCAATTTCACTAATTAAAAAACTTTATCCTATATTACCCTATTATTTTGTGCTTATTTTTTATTAATATTCTTTAATCCAATGTTATAAAAGATAATTTAATCATGAAAAATAGTTAAATTTTTTTCAAAAAAATCAAAGAATGCATATGCACGTACACAACTCAAAATAGGAAAAGAGTTGACCTGTCCTTTTTCAGATACTTGGGCTTATTTTATAATTGAGAGATAATGTAAAATACAAATTTAGAGAATACAATTAATGATACACTTTAGTACCAAAAAGTTATACGTAGGAAAGATTGATTTCTTACTTATCAAAAGTAAAGAGTAGTATTTTTAAAATTTTATAGTTTTAGCGATAGTTAAAATGTGCCTGGTGAATGAAAAATATATTTAATAAGTATCACTCATCGATTTAATTGTGGGTTTGGAAAAAAAATAAAAGCCAAAATGTAACACATGGGTGTCAAATTGAAAAATAAAATGTGAATATCCTTAGTGGACATTTGAGCATGTCTTATTTTCTTTTTTTTTTTTCATAAAAAAGGTAGTTAATTATTATTTTTAAATTGAAAAAATGACATTTAAAAATTAAAATGACCATTAATACAAATTGAAATTGTAGTAAACTTTGACTTTTTATGATTTGTAATTGGTAGAGTGAGAATATGTTTTTGTTGTTTTTCAAATTCTTGAAGACTATTAAATATTTAAATTTTATGCTCAAATGTAGTTTTCAATTTCAACTTAGAAAAAAAAATTCACGGTCAAATGCGCTCCAAGATTCATTCAAGATTGCACAAAATATGTAAAGGTAAAATCAGATCTATATATCTAGTAAGTGATGTAAGTGATTAAATTTTGCAGCCTCCCTAAAGCTAGCTATACTTTTCATTTTAAAACATCACAAATTCCAAAATCCCCCTTTTTATCCCTTCATCTCATGGATTTAGATATGAGCACAGAGGAAAGTTTGTTTCCCCTGTACAGAAACTGATCATAGCAAGAAAATATCAAACACCAATAGCTAATAAAAGAATAATTGACTAGAAGTAACGATCCAAAAGTGTGACCATCCATAAACAACTCATTATCGAACCACCAAAGTAGGAACTAACATACACATTCTAAATGGCTCGGCAGTATATATCGAAGATAATCTGATTTACGATAATGTGTATATTAGTTCATACTCTGGTGTTTTGATAATGAGTTGCTTATGGATGATCAGAATTTTGGATCTTTACTTCTAGTAGATTATCATTTTATTAGCTCTTGGTGTTTGATATATTCTTTCTATAATAAGTTTTTGTGTAGTGGAAACAAACTTTCCTCTGTGGTATCTATTATTAATAAGGATAACTTTATTAGATCAATCTTATTATCTATACGTCATCTAAAATGATATGCAACCCGTGCTTTGCGCGGTGATGGATAACTCCTTAAATTTATAAATCATCTATTAAATTTATGAATAATCTAGTTCTATATTTTGACTTTAAAATATTTCTGGTGTTTTGATAATGAGTTGCTTATGGATGATCAGAATTTTGGATCTTTACTTCTAGTAGATTATCATTTTATT
>JAABOM020061253.1:0-11164 GCA_011800125.2 Solanum clarkiae
CTAATTCTTGTTGAGTGGCCCCAAAATGCTTTAAAATGCCTTGTGGACTAGGTCGATACTATTGAAATTATTTTCCAGGTCAGTGCAATGGTTTTATAAAAATTTTGTAGAAAAATAAGTCAAATTCGTAACACAGAAAAAAACATACATAGGTTGACAGACGAATACAAAAAAAGTACCTACTTCCTTTCGAGTCGCCTCAAAATTCTAAAAAATGCCCCTCGAATCAGGATGAGACTATTAGAATTCTTTGTTGGGACATCATAGATAATTCTATAAAAGGTTTCACAAAAATATTGACCGTGACTCATACCACCAGAAAAATTTCATGGGCTAACATATACGAAAAATTGAAAAAATTATCTAATTGTTATTGAGTGGCCTCTAAATTCTAAAAGATGCCCCGCTGATCATGCCGGGGCTGTTGAAACTTGTTCTCAAGTTATTATGGATGATTTTGTAGAAAATTTTATCAAAATCCATATCATCAAAAAAATCTACGTACTAACACATATAAAAATAGAGAAAAATTCCTAATTTCTATTGAATAGCCCCAAGATACTAGAAAAAACCCTGCGAATTAGGCTGGGGTGATTGGACTTCCTCCCTAGGATGGTTCTGTACAGGTTCTCCAAAAGATAACCAAAAGCCATATCATCAAATTATTTATAGACTAACTCCCAAGAAAAATAGAGAAAATTGCCTAATTCTTGTTGAGTGACCCCTAAATGCTAAAAAAAATGCTTCACTGATCAGGATGAGACAATTAGATTTTTTCCTTGATTCATTACAAATAGTTTTGTAAAGTTTTTGCAAAAAAATTGAATGGAATTTATACTACCAAAAAAATTTATGGGCTAACACACACAAAAAATGAATAAAATCACCTAATTCTCGATGAATGGTCCCTAAATGCTAAAAAAGTGCCTTGCAGATCAGGCTGAGGTTATTGAATTTCTCGCTTAGGTCATTATGGATGGTTGTATAAAGATTTCGTGAAAAAAATTATCAGAAGCTATACCACAAAAAAATTCATGATCTAACACACATGAAAAATAAAATTTGTTTTCCTAATTCCTGTAGAATGACCCCCAAATGCTAAAAAATATCATACGAATCAAGCTGTGACTATTGAAATCCTTTCTTAGGTCATTGAATAGTTCTATAAAATTTTACAAAAAGATTGATCAGAAGCCATATATTTAGAAATCTATAGGCTAACACACATAAAAAATAATGAAAATTGCTAATTCTTGTTGACTGACCCTAAATGTTAAAAATTACCCCGATGATTAGGCTGAGACTATTGGAACTATTCCTAGGTCATCACAAATGATTTTGTAAAGTTTCACAAAAAATTAATTAGAAGTTATACCATTGAAAAATTCATGGACTAGCACACTCAAAATAGAGAAAATTACCTAAGTATTGTCGATTGACCCATATATTCTAAACAACAACCCCCTATCAGATTGAGGCTATTGGAATTCTTTTCTAGGTCATTCTGTATGGTTTCGTAAAGATTTCACGAAAAAAATGACTGAAGTCTTACCCCCAAAAAAATTCATGGGCTAACATATAAAATTATCGACTTCTTTTTTAATTCACAAAACTCTTGCCTTTTTTAAGGTTTACTGGAACAATTTTAACTTTCAAATATTAATTTTAATGTTATTTTATAGAATTTCTACTTTTAGATTCAAATTTATCTTAACTCTCAACATTTTCTGTCTTTTGGTGTTATTCTTTATATTCTTTCTCATTTTGATTAATTAAATAAAATATGAGAACATCAAATTTCATATCTCCTTCATGTCTAAATACTAACATTCTTCCATTTGTAAATTATGTTGCTTTACAAACTCTTTCCGACCATCTTTTAATCCCCCATCATTCATTTTCACCTGTCACTTCGCTTTCTATATATAATTGCACAACTGTAGATAATAAGTTGTACAATCATATAAAGAAGAATAACAAAAGACACAAAATATATATATGAGTGGTGTCTATATATGCCCCCTCAAAATGACCAACACAGTAGACTTCTGAGCAAGCATACGAAAATATTCACAGATGTTTGTTATATAGATACATACATACTAATACATATCTATCTATCTATCTATCTATCTATCTATCTATCTATCTATATATATACACACATACACATATAGTTGCAAAATCATGTCTGATTATAAGTAGAGATTACATAGTCAGATACCTTAAAAGATGAAGTAGGTATTAGAAAAGTCATCATAAGAAAGCATGGTCAAGCAAACATCTCCAGCCATATTTGAATCTTGAATTAAACTTTCGTTGTTGTACTTATTGTTTGATCCATGTTTGATACCTGAAATACTCGCTTAAAGAAAACGATGTCAGTTTGCAAGAATAAATATGCAATATTTTGCAAACTGACATAAACTTGTTTAAGTGAGTATTTCAGGAATCAAGCATGGATCAAGCGATAAGTAAAACAACTAGAGTTTAATTTAAGATTCAAATATGGCTAGAGATGTTTGCTTGACCATGCTTTCTTATGAGAGTTTTCTAAAGTAACTTACTTCATCTTTTGAGGTATCTATCTATGCCATCTTTACTTATAATCTGACATGATTTTTCAACTAATTAGTTATATATATAGCAAATATTTGTGTATATTTTCGTATATCTGCTCAGAAGTCTATTTTATTGTTCACTTTGATGAGGCAGATATAGACACCACATATGATCACTCTTCCTATACATTTTATGCCTTTTGTTGTTCTTCTTTATGTGAATGCACAACTTATCTACAGTTGTGCAATCATATATATAGAGTGAAATAATAAGTGAAAAATGAATGGTAGCTGACTAGAACATGGTAGAGAAAAGTTTGTAGAGCTATATAATTTGCAATTGAAAGATATGTTGGTATTTCATACATGACCCTGACACTTGAGAAAACTTTGAAAAGGTTGGGGTGATTTATGAAGGTCCATTTACAAATCATAAATGGGTGTATAAGTTGTAGTATTGGTTCATGAAGGAGTTTCAAAGAGGGTCAAAATAAGGTTCAACTAGACAAAGGCAATTGACGAATCATGGTATGATCTAAGAGTCATAGGCTAAGTTTGTGCTTGAGACTCAGGGACGTGGATATTTTGGCTAAGTGGTGAGAAGAATTATGAAGGGTATCTATGACCACTGAAACCAGTGACAAGCTATGATTTGAGTCCGTGGTTTTTGACCCAAAATTTGATTTTGTGAAGTAAATCTATGAATGAATAGATTGAGCCTACAAATGGAACTATAGGTCTTAAAAGGGCTTTGTGGTTTGAGATCCTGAAACTTTGGAAGTTGCCCCACTCTATGAGACCCCTTATCTACGAATCATAGATTGATTTACAATCCGTAGATCTACCTTCATGGATCCTCCCGACAATTTTTAATGATCTTTTTGACTATTTACTCCTACCTTAAACCTTAAACTATATTATTTTGGTTCAAAAAGACTATCCTTACTGTCTTATACTACCCGAAACTCTCTCCAATTCCACTTCATTTACAAAAAATCCTAAGTCACCAATAGTTTTTTTTCCTCTCAAATTCCTCTTAAAATCAAGTGCATAGCAGCTAGGATTTCATCAAGGTTCTCTATAATTTCTTAGGGCTTTTGCTAGGTTTCCATCTCATGTATGTGAATTTCATCCACGGGTACCTTTTACCCATGGAGCCCAAGTATTTTTCAACGGAATCTCTCAATATTATTTATGTAATTTCATGATATTCTATGATTTTGCTCCCATTGCATATATTAAGACTTATTTTATACTAATTGACTTATTTTGATGTAAATTGATATCCAGTTGCATGAAATGATGATTTACAAGGTACTTCTATATCAAGCTATTAGGATTTTAAAATTCATGGTGGATTACTTTCATTACGATTCTAAATGATGGATTTCACTGCGTGTATATTAAATATCATTGAATTACATGCTTTAATAGTGATCTGACATCGAACCCACCTAGTATACCCTAATTTTCAATAAATCATGAAAGGAATGATAAGGGCTTCAACCAAAGGTTTATAAAAGATATTTATATGATGCGGAAGTCCTTTAATGAATAATGAAATGTTGGTGAAAGATTTTCTCATCTAAATCATGGATTTTACTTGTGATAAAATCTACTCTCATATTTAGAATCACCAATAGTAATGAGTTATTCTATGTACACTATTGATGTTTTATTGAAACTTAAAGATTATGATTGATCTTTTTAATGTATTATTAATTCATGAGATTGACTTAGCATCGATAAGGATAAAGGTGGGGTTCAATTCGACATCCAA
This sequence comes from Solanum clarkiae, assembly GCA_011800125.2. Lineage (NCBI taxonomy): Eukaryota > Viridiplantae > Streptophyta > Magnoliopsida > Solanales > Solanaceae > Solanum > Solanum clarkiae. The sequence goes on from JAABOM020061253.1 coordinate 4,342, forward strand.
AGTTTTCTTCCCATGGAAATCCTAGTCGTAACCTTTTGTCTAAAACTATATGCCACCATAGGTTGTCTCATAGTCTAGGCTAATGGATCCACATTTAGCACCCAATGTTAATGAATAAATGAATGATAGTACCATGGTAGAGTCTACCTTGGCAAGTAGTTTCACCCTTTTTCAATGTAGGGGTTACATTAGATTTCATATTATAACTCATGTTATCTTATTATCAATTGTAGTAACTTCCCACATATGTATGATTTTCTATAGTGTTGTATATGATACTATTTATGGCTTTTGGTTCATTGATCATCCGCTTTTACTCATTCCTTTACTTATCCATTAAAGTATGTGTTTTACTTAATCATTCGTATTTATGGTCATTATTGCATTGCATTCCTATATACTGAGTATATTCAAATATAGTGACACATATTTTTTGCCTACATTATGCTGCAATGTAGGGATGAGTGACTATCCTCCTTCTTCTCCTCGTGGTTGACTATGCTTGCTTCAGAGACCCTATTTGTTGAGTCCTTATGCTTCAGGGACAAGCCTCTTTCCTTCTATATTGTGCTATGTTTTTTATGACGTTGAAACTATTACCTTGTTATTTCATTTGAGGGTGAGATGGGAACATGTCTTAGCCACCGCCTAGTCTAGTATGTAAAGGCATGTGTTGGACATAGTGTGTTGGTGAATGTTGTACAATATTTTCATATGACCTTATGCAATAATCCTTAGTCCCTTACCCCATGTTTTTGCTTATGTTAATAGCTCAATACCTATGAATGGTTATGATATGGTAAGAATGCTTGTTTAGAGTTCTTTCAGGGATGTCACACCTAGGTCCTAGCTTGGACCATGAAAAACTTGGTGTTGAAGTACGAGGTTTTGAAGTATCCAATAGAGTCCCACATGGCCCCTCAAATAGAGTCTTATTCATTGGTATGAAGCCCACTACATCTATGAGTAGGAAGCTATGAGGCATTTATAGAAACCTTTACTTATTTCATGATTTATGTCATGCCTTAGAGTGTTCCCTATGACTTTCCAATTCTAACAATGAGTTCTTTGAGCTTTTCAGACGATGCCTCCTAAAAGAGTACCCTTGCCAAGAGAGATATGTTCCAATGAGGAACAAGCTCCTCTAGTCCGTCAAGCTCTATAAGAACCCGATTATCAATATGGAGTTCTGAACCACCATACAAAGGTTGGCACAAGTGGTTATGATTCAAGAAAACCAAGTTGTTGCTCCTCTTACTCATGTTCCTACCTTAGATACTAGAGTCTGTGAATTCATGAGAATGAACCTGCCTGAATTCTATAATTCCAAGGTAGACGAAGATCCAGAAGAGTTTATTGATGAAGATAATAAAACTGAGGGTGTTATGGGGGATACCTCTATATGAGAAGGATGAGCTAATACCCAATCAACTCAAAGGCATTGCAAGAGTATGGTATGAGTAGTGGGTGGGTAAAAGAGTTGAAGGGGTAGGTCTTATTTCATGGGAAAAATTCAAGAGTCTCTTCCTAGACCACTTCAACCTATTGGAGCTAACGGAGGCCAAGATCCAAGAGTTCACCAACTTTCGTCAAGGGAGAATGAGCATGAGGGAGTATGTCTTCATATTTACCAAATTGTCTAAGTATTCGCCTTTCATGAACTCTGATTCAAAGGAGAGAATGAACAAGTTTATCTCGATGTCTTAGACTTGGTGTCTAAGTAGTGCAAGACTGCTATGTTGATGAAGAATATAAAGATCTCCCAAACTTATGACCTATGCAGAGTATATTGAAGATGAAAAGTTGAGGGAATGAGCTAGAGGACTCGAGTTGATGGCGGTGGATTCTCCCACCAAAGGTCTAGAAGTAGTGGAAATGGTAAGCTTCGTGGTGGACAAAGCAAATTCAGAAAAGCTTCATCAAACACTATAGAACCAAGATTTAACAAGGACAAAGGGGAAAAATCTAAGGTTCAAGGGGGAGGTTCCGGTGTTCAAATACTCCTACATGTAAGAAATGTGGAAAAACACTTAGCCATATTTTAACTCTAAGAAATTTGGAAAAACACTTAGCCATATTTTAACTCCAAAATGCAAGTCCCAATACTCACCCTTATATCATCCAAATCATTTCTCAATACTCCCCAAAATACTTAGCCATATTTTAACTCCAAAATTCAAGTCCTAAAACGCTCATCCAGAACTAAGAATTTTCTTCAAGCTTCAAGTCTCCATCTTCAATCTTCACCAAGATCTTCTCCAAAGCTAAGGTATGTGGTATTGAACCATTGAGTCTTTTTACCCATGGTGCCTAAGCCTCCTTTTTACTAATATTGCATGATTTAAAGTTAATTTTTCATGTGGGTCTTGTATATTGAGAAATTCATTATACAGTGAGTTTAGTTCATAAAAGTATGGTTGTTTTAGCATGTTTTGAGCTTTAAATGTTGGATCTAATGTTGGATTTGATGAGGGGTTTTGATTTGAATATCTTAGGGGTATTGCAAGATGTTAATTGATGGTTTTACAACAGATTTTCTCAAATAAATTCATTTCTAAATTGCATGGTCTTTTACCCCCGTTACACACTCCTCTGGTTAGGGTTTCTTGTAGAAATGAAGGTCCAAAGTATGAGATATGATATGATTGACTATATGATGATGAACTGATCTTATGTATATGATGAATCCTATATAAAGTATTGCATTAGACCATAATCAACTGAGGTGGGGGTTTGTACTCATCAATCAAGGTGGAGGTTCGTACTCATCAACCGAGGTGGGGGGTCGTACTCATCAACCGAGGTGGGGGTTCGTACTCATCAACTAAGGTGGGGGTTCGTACTAATCAACCATGTGAGGGGTTTATACTTCACCACCTAGGATGATGGGGTGTGACCATCATCAACCATGTAAGGGGTTTGTACCATACCACCTAGGATGATAGGGTGTGACCATCATCAACTAACCAAGGTTGGAAATCTAGCTTGGTCTATTCTTCACTAATGATATTCTATATGAGCATGAGTTACTTAAGCATGTTTTACTTATGCATTGATCATACATGTCATATCGCTATATCATGCCTATTGTCTATTGTTATACATGTTGATTATGAAACTTATCTCTTGTTGCATTGCATCCCACATACTTAGTACATTCACACGTACTAATGCATACTCTTGCCTACATAATATCACCATGTAGGAACTGGAGCCCAAGTTGATCATCCCCCTCCTCCATGTGGCTAGTCGGTGCCATTTCAAGCTAGTTGGTGAGTTTTCCATTTTGGGGACCTTGGTCTATGTTTTTCTCTTGCTTTGTATTGTGATAATCTATTTTATGTCCTATTTTGACTATGAGGGTGAGTCCGGTTACTTTGTCTTGGCCCCCACTCTATCTATGTATTTAGAGGTGTTTGTTAGGCAAGTTATGTACCTATGGTATAAGCTATGACTCCTTGTCTCTTATTGATGATGTTTTGTAAGCAATCCCTTAGTCCCTTTGCCTCTCATACTTACTTTATGTCTTTTATATGATTCCTCGACCAATGATGTGAAATGACAAGTTAAGAGGCTTGATTGCGGTTCTTCCGGGTTCCCCATTCGCCGTATCAGGTCTAGGCCCTAGGCTTGGGTCATGAAAAATTTGGTATAAGATTACTGGGTTGATAGATCCTCGAAGTCTAACACACCGCGTCGACTAGAGTCCTACTCATGGTTGTGAAGCACGACATGACTTTGAATAGGAGGCTATGAGACATTTTAGGAAATGTTTCCCTTCTTCATGTTCTATGTCGTGCTATAGAGTTGTAGTGAGTTTTTTTCCCCCCTAACGGTTGTTCTTTGTTATGCTAGATCATGCCAAACACTAGAGAAAGACGGGCCTAAACTCCCGAGGAGCAACCTACCAATGGTGAGCTCTGGGATGCCCTTACTATGCTTGACTAAGTGGTGGCCAACCAAGTCTAACAAGGGGCCCAAGCCCCTTATGCTGCTATCCTGGGAGCTAGGGTAAGAGACTTCATGAGGATGAATCCTCCGGTTTTCCATGGGTTAAAGCTGGATGAAGATCCACAAGAGTTCATTGATAAGGTCTACAAAATCTTGAATATCATGGGTGTTGGGCCGAATCAAAAGGCGGAGTTAGCGACATACCAACTTAAAGGGGTAGCCCAAATTTGGTATGAGCAATGGAAGGGTGAGAAGGGGTTGGTAATGTGATTCTTTGGGAGGAGTTCAAATTGGCCTTCCTTAATCGGTTCTTCCCTCTTGAACTTAGGGAAGCAAAGTTGGTAGATTTTATTAACTTGAAACAATGTGTTATGAGTGTGAGGGAGTATGCCCTCAAATTTAATCAACTTTCATGGTATGCTCCTCACTTGGTGGCCGATCCTAGATTAATGATGAATAAATTTTTGATAGGGGTCTCCGACTTGATGAGTGAAGAATGCCGATTTGCCTTGCTTATTGGTGACATGGACTTGTCTCGATTGGTCACATATGCTGAGCAAATAGAAGAAGAAAAGTTGAGAAAGAGGAGGGGCCATGAGGCCAAGAGGGCTAGTTTTGAGGGCAAGTTCCAAAAAGGTGCTAGGTTTCGTCAAGGCCAAGGGCCTTCTCATGCTACTAATAGGGGGTTTTCCAATAACTTCCCTAGGCCACAAGATGTTGGTGGTGTGGCTCCTACAAAAGTGTGTCCTAGATGTGGGAGAAAGTATGTAGGTCCATGTTTGAAGGGTTCTAATACATGATTTGAGTGTGGGGAGCTTGTTCATAAGAAGGCAGATTGTCCAAGAAACCTTGGCAAGGTTCGGGTTGCAAATGTGGTTCCATTGGTAGAGGTGGTCCTCAATATGGTTTTATGCTCTACAAAGTACGCAAGGGGTTGGTGAGGTCCCCGACGTTGTTATCGATATGTTGAAAATCTTTGACTTTGATGTGTATGTTTTGATTGATTAGGGTGACACTCTTTCCTTTGTTACCCCCTTGATGCTAAAAGGTACTATGTTGTCCCCAAGTTGTTGCATGAGTCATATGAAGTGTCTACTCCTATTAGTGCCTCTATTGTTGCTAGGAAAGTTTATAGGAGTTGTCCTATTTGCATTTTTCATAAGTTGTTGCCTTGTGATCTTGTTGAATTAGACATGGTAGATTTTGATTTCATACTTTGTATGGATTGGTTACACGCCTACTATGCATCTATTGATTGTAGAACCTATCGGGTCAAGTTTTAATTTCCTAATGAACCCATCCTTGAGTGGGAAAGTCAAGATGTGGTGGTCAAGGATAAATTTATTTCATGCATTAAAGCCCATAAGTTGATTTCTAGGGGGTGTTTGTATAATCTTGTGAGGGTTAAAGATGTGGAGTCCAAAGTCCCTTCCATTGAGTCGGTCCCCGTTGTAAACAAGTTTCTTGATGTCTTCCCAAATGACCTTCTCGATGTCTCTCCCGAAAGAGAGATAGATTTTGGCATAGATCTCCTTCTTAACACTCAACATATCTCCACCCCTTACCATATGGCCCCGGCGAAGTTGAAGGAGTTAAATGAGCAATTGAAAGATTTGTTGGAAAAGGGATTTATTAGACCTAATCAATCACCTTGGGGTGCACCGGTGTTGTTTGTAAAGAAGAATGATGGGTCACTTAGAATTTGCATTGACTATAGGCAACTCAATAGGGTCACTATAAAGAATAAATATCCTCTTCCAAGAATTGATGACTTGTTTGACCAATTGCAAGGGGCTAGCTTCTTCTCTAAGATTGACCTTCTATCTGAATATCATCAAGTGAGGGTGAGGGAGTGCGATATTCCCAAGACGGCTTTCTGGACTAGAATGGGCATTATGAGTTTGTGGTGATGTCCTTTGGGTTGATTAATGCACCGACCGTCTTCATGGACCTAATGAATAGGGTCTTCAAACCCTACCTTGATTCCTTTGTCGTGGTTTTCATTGATGATATTTTGATCTATTCACATAGTAGGGAGGAGAATATGGGTTATTTAATGGTTGTATTGCAAATATTGAGGGAGGAGAGACTGTATGCTAATATGACAAGTGTGAGTTTTGGTTGAAGGAGGTTGCATTCTTGGGTCATGTGGAGTCAGGGGATGGTATTAAGGTGGATCCTAAGAAGACCGATGTGATTAGGAATTGGCCTAGACCATTGACCCCGTCGAATATTAGGAGTTTCTTGGGCCTTGCGGGTTACTATAAAAGGTTTGTGAATGGGTTCTCCTCCATTGCTTCCCCTATGACAAAATTGACTCAAAAGAAGGTTAAGTTTGTGTGGACTAATGAATGTGAGAAGAGCTAGGGTTTCTTGTGGAAATAAAGGTCCAAAGAATGAGATATAATATGATTGACTATATGATGATGAAATGAACTATGTATATGATGAATCCTTTATAAAGTGTTGCATTAGACCATAATCAACCGAGGTGGAGGTTTGTACTCATCGATTGAAGTGGGGGTTCGTACTCATCAACCGAGGTGGAGGTTCATACTCATCAACCGAGGTGGAGGTTTGTACTCATCAACCATGTGAGGGGTTTGTACTTCGCTACCTAGGATGATGGGGTGTGACCATCATTAACCATATGAGGGGTTTGTACCACACCACCTAGGATGATGGGGTGTGACCATCATCAACCAACTAAGGTTGGAAATCTTGCGTGGTATATTCTTCACTAACGATATCCTATATGAGCATGAGTTATTTAAATATATTTTATTTATGCATTAATCATACATGTCATATTGCTATATCATGCCTATTGTCTATTGTTATGCATGTTGATTATGAAGCTTATCTCTTGTTG
>JAABOM020061254.1:0-11162 GCA_011800125.2 Solanum clarkiae
AGCAGACACCTCAAATGGCTCACACGACACTTCGGGTTCAACATGAATCTTTTTGGCAACAAAAGGAGTAACAAAAGAAAAAGTAGCACTTGTGTCTATCAATGCATACACATCAAAATCAAAGACTTTTAACATACCAGTGACAACATTGAGCACCTCATCTACCCCACGCCTCCCTTAAAGAGCATAGAATGGATTGTGCCTTGGGGCACCAACTTGTTGGCCTCCTCTTCCCAAAGGAACCGCATTTGCACCCCGACCTTATGGACGACCATCTCTACCCTTATGTTTTGCACATGGAAAATTAATCACCTTATGACCCACTTCACCACACCCATAATAAGCATTGGTATCCTTCAAATATCGGCCATCATGGCCTCTATCACATCTGGGACACCTAGTATTAGGCACCACACTACCACCACCTTGGACCCTTGGGTTATCATTAGAAAACCTTCTAGTAGGAGCATTGGAAGACCCTTGGCATTGATGGAATCGGTCACCCTTAAGACTTTGGAATCTACCCTCAAAACGGGCTTTCTTGGCCTTATTACCTCTTCTCTTTCTAACCTATTCCCCCTCCAATCGTTCAGCATAAGTCATAATAGGGAACAAGTCCATACCGCCAATCGACATGGCAACACAACGTTCTTCATTTACCAAATCGGACACACCCATCTCAAACTTGTTCATCCTAGTCCTTGGCTCAGCCACCAATTGTGGATCATATTTAGAAAGTTGGTTAAACTTGAGGGTATACTCCCTCACACTCATGGACTGATTGAGAAATGCCACCTTAAACTCCTCCGAAAAAATCACATTGTTGTTCTCCTTCTCCTCCTTCTATTGAGTAAACCCTATTTGGGCCACCCCCTTGAGTTGGTAAGCCACCAACTCTGCTTTCTCTTTCGATGTAACACCCATAATAGACAACACTTTGTACACTTCATCCATAAATTTTGGAGGGTCCACATCCACTTTAGACACATGGAACTCTAGTGGGTTCATCCTCATAAAATTCCTCACCCTTGAGGCTGGAGTAGGAGCATGAGGGGCTTGGGTCCCTTGGTTGATTTGATTAGTCATAGCTTGAGCTAGCATGGAAATGTCATCTCGGAACTCTTTATGAGCCGGTTGTTCATCAGGTGTATGAGCTCATCTTCCTTTTGGGATAGGTATGATATAGCCTAGCAGAGAACATTCGTTAGGGAAAAGCCTTACCTTAACTTTATAGCACGACAGAGATCAAGAAGAAGAGAAACATTACCTAGAATGTCTCACATCCTCTTACTCATAGTTGTGGTGCACTTCACAACTATGAATAAAACTCTAATCGACATAGTGTATTGAATACTGAGGACCATTGACAGCCTAGTGCTCGGATATAAAGTTTGTCACGACCCAAGCCTAGGGCCTAGACGTGACACGATGAATGGAAACCTAAAGAGACCCCAAATAAACCTCTTAGTATATAATTTACACATCCTTGGTCATGGAAGTAATGTTAACAACAATAAGAGAGTATAAAAAAAGGATAAAAGGGACCAAGGGAAGTCTTTCATAGCATAAATCATCAAAAGATTCAAAGCTCAAGCATTATTCCTTAACTTGTCCAATAACACCTCTATCATAGATTAGGTGGGGGCCAAGATAATATTCACGGCTCACCCTCATAGTCATAAACATGTAAATAAAAAAGAGTGTCGTTACATAACATAGGATCAATAGCTATTGTCCTCGAAGTTGAGGACTCATCAAACTTGCTCTGATAGTACTAGCCACGTGGAAGAGGGGAACGATCAAGTGGAGCTCTAGTTCTTGCATGGTAACATTATGTAGGCATAGAGTATATGTTAGTACGTTTTAATGTACTAAGTATGTAGGATGCAATACAACAAGATATAGGAAACATAATTAAAATGCATAAACATAAGCAAGAGATGGTGTATTAGCAACATGGCATGCATGATCAATGCTTGAAGTAAAATATGCTTATATGGAAACACAATACATGTGTAGGAAGAGACCAACATCATAGACCAAGCAACTTAGTACTTGAAATCCAAGGCCTACCACTCCTTTGGAAGGCGATTGAGGTATCTACCCCTCAATTGGTAGATGGGCATAGCACCCCATCATAGTGGTCAAAGTTTATACCCCGTAACATGGCAGACGGGCATAGCACCTCCCATCATAGTGGTCAAGGTATATACCCCTTAACTGGTAGATAGACATAGCACCCTTCATCATAGTGGTCAAGGTATATACCCTTTTACTGGTAGATGGACATAGCACCCTCCATCATAGTGGTCAAGGTATATACCCCTTAACTAATAGATGGTCATAGAACCCGCCATCACAGTGGTTAAGGCATAGAACCCCCTCAACAAGGTGTGGTCAACCTGCAAGATAATGGATACTTTTCATGAAATCAACACATAAATACTTTCCTTTCATCATCATATAGTCATTTGACTCATTGGTCATGCAATAGATCATCAATAACTCAAGAACCCTAAACCAGTCATTTTAAAAAACACTTGGTGGGTATGTAATGCTAGTTCAAAATCATGTAATTTAAGAGTGAAATTATGTAAGAAAATATAATGTAATTCAACCTACCAACACTTGGTAACATCCTCATGCAAGACACATTAAAACCTGTCATCAAATCTCATCATAGTACTTAGATTCATAGCTTAAAATATGCTTAGACAGTCCATATTTCATTAAACCCCAATATGGTAAATAATCAACTCATAATAAGAATTACCCATAGGCAAATCAACTTGAACATGTAATTTACTTAGAAAGGAAGGTTGAGCACCATGGGTTAAAGGACCTAATGGTTTAAACCCACATATCTCAACTTTGGAGTCGTCCTTGATGAAGGTCTGAATGAGAACTTGAAGCTTATGTGAATTACTTAAGATCCGAAAGTGAGTTTGGGACAATTGAATTGGGTGATATATTTGGTTGTATTTGAGAGGGTTGTGGGAATTGTCTTAAATGATATCAGGTTGAAAAATGACTTAGTATAGTGTTTTTACACATGGGAAGGCTTAGGCCCAAGGACTCAAAGTCGTGGACCGAAATAGTGAACTGGCAACAAAATACATATCTCCGTACCCTGTCGCGTCGCGCTCGGGGGACTGATCGACACTTGATAAGGAATCTTTAGAAAAATAAAATTTTGATATGGTTGCTCTAAAATCGGAGCTAGACCCATTTCCCACTCCATTTTGCTCCCTGATCAGGAATATGAAGTCGGATTTTTGGTGTCACGCATGGATTTTGAGATATATGAAAATTATGATTATTGGCATTTTAGAGGCACATTTTCAGGTACTTTTTGGGGTCATTTCAATAAATAATATTTTTTTAGGTCATTATTAAGGATAGTACAGTAGAGACTGTTATTAGAAAGTACTTTTAGGGTTTTGTACTTGAAGACTTCAATCTTGGAGGAGAATATACTTGTGCATTCATTGTATCTTCAAATCTTGTGATTCTAATATATTTTGGATTTTCTGGCTCTTCAACTATATTGGATAAGCAATTAATTATACTTTCTCAATTTATGATTTTTTCATCTACCCATAGCATGAGTAGCTAAATCCACAACTTAGGGTTGTGGGAACAGTGGAGATCTAACCAAATAAACCTTGATAATTTGTAATTCTTGGAATGGGTATTTGCATATATTAATGAATTCTCGTCATTTTGCATATTTTCTAGTGATGGCCAACATTGAAACTTACCTTGTGTTACCTTCCTTATCCAGGTGGTGATGAATGGGAAAAGAGATTTATTAACAAGACTCGATGATGTGTTCTCATCTAATCAACCGACCTAGACCTAGGGGAGGTCGATTGAGACTATAAGTAATGCTTACAATTGCACACTACAGAAATGGACCAAGTCACATAGTAAGATTTTTCTCTCACCTTTGACCAAAGGGCTTGCTGAACTTAAATTACCATCCTACATGCTGTACTCTAGTCGAGAATTTGGTTATCCAGGGATATTGAGTTGGTGAATCATGGGGAATACAATTCCCAAGTTGCTCTCCATTATTTATTATTTCTATGATAGTTAGTTTAGTTTATTTTCTTATTGAACATCGCAAAACCTCCCTCCTCCCACTAGGGGAACTATGTTGTTAATAACTTGAGTTGCATATAGTGAATTCGTAGTGAGTCTCCGTATTCTCTGTGGGATTCGACCCTAACCTTGGTTTGATCTTATATTTGACAATGACTGCTTTATCCACCAAAAGAGAGGTGTAACTTGGGTGTGATCAAAGATTATGGCGTCGTTTCCTGGAAATACGGCTAGAGTTAATTGAATTCACTAGTAATTGTAATTCAAGTGTTAATCCTTAGTTCCCTTGTATTTTACTTTTGTTTTATTTTTATTTTGTTTCTTTGCAGGGTACACTAGAGTGTATGCCCAACACAATGAGTCAAGGCAATCCCTTATCTCTACTTGATCCAAAGATCCAAATAATTACAAAAAGGATGGCCCCAGATGAAACGCCCCAAAAAGGCCCCCAAAATGTGCTTCGAAAATGCCCATAATCACAATTTTCATATATCTCAAAATATAATATCAAAACTTTGACTACATATTCATGATCAGGGGTCAAAAAGTGTATGGAATGGGTATAACCCTGAGGACCCATAGCAAAAAAAATATTTTTTCAAAAATTTCGATTTCTAGTGGCGACCGCACCCTGGCTGCGATCCGCTAGGGACACGGATCAGTGTTATTTTTTTCTGAAATTATGCTTCAGCCCAAAGGCCTTGTATTCATAGTCTCATACCCACATATGCGTGAAAACACCTATACTTAGTCATTTTTCAACTCTATATCACTCAAGACACTCTCAAAACCTTCTCTAACACTTAACCAAATTTTTCATCCGAATTCAAGTGTCCCATGCTTAATTTCAGATCTCAAGAATTCCATTCAAGCTTCAAGTCTCCTTCAAGTCTACATCAAGAAAACCCAAGTTTGAGATATGTGGGTTTCATCCATTGGGTCATTTCACCTATTGAGCCCAATCTCCCTTTTTATGAAAATTACATGTTTTCAAGATGTATCATCTATGGGTATCTCTTATTATGAATTTTGATTATAAATTATGTTTGGATCTTACGAAATGTTGATTGAATATGCATGTTTATCTCAAGCTTATACTATGATTTTTTCTATTGAGATTATGCATGTTTTGAGTTATGAAACTATGATCTATTATGAGATTTGATGATAGATTTCAAGGTATCTTGCATAAGGGTTTTACTATATATTGGTGGCTTGATTAACATTGAGTTCACTAACATTATTTCACTCTTGAATTGCATGATTTTGAAGTAGCACTACACACCCACCAAGTGTATGATAAAATGCCTTAACACAGATTCTCAAATTGTTAATGGTATATTACATGGTTTATAAGTCAAGTTATTTAATGATGATTAAGGAATTGTATATATGTATTTAATTCATAAAAAGTATCTATAGTGTTGCAATTGACCACACCTTATTGGGGGATGACATGCCCAATCACCTTGTTAAGGGAGTGACATGCCTCAACTACCTTGTCGGCGGGTGTCATGGCCGTACTACCATGTCGAGGGGTAGATAGCTTGATCACCTTTTTAGGAGGTGTCATGCCCGCACTACCATGTCGAGAGGTAGATACCTTGATCACCTTGTCAGGGGATGCCATGCCCATACTACCATGTTGAGGGGTAGATACATCAATCACATTCCAAAAGGGTGACATGCCTTGGATTCTGAGTAATAGTTGCTTGGTCTATGAATATGGTCTCTTCCCATACATGTAATCTATATTTGCAAGTTATATGATTTACAAGCATGTTTTACCTCAATCATTGATCATGCATGCCATATTGATATTGTACTTATCTATTGCTTATGATTATGCATTTTGAATATATTGTCTATGTCTTGTTGCATTTCATCCTACATACTTTGTACATTCAAATGTATTAATGCATACTTGATGCCTATATAATGTTACCATGTAGGAACCGGAACACATCTCGATCATCCTCTACATGACTAGTTCGGTGGTTTGAAAGATAAGCTTTGGTGAGTCCTCAAGTCCGAGGACACTAGCTATGTTACTCTTACTTTTGATATCTCATTGTGTTGAATACTTGACACTATGAGGGTGAGCCCGAATAGTGTCTTGGCCCTCGCTCTAATCTAGGCTAGAGGTGTTGTTAGAACAATTGATGTACTTATCTTTGAGCTTTGACTCTTTTATGCTTATAAATATCAAGACTTCCCTTAGTCCCTTTTCCCTTATTTATATCTCTTGTTGTCATTTATTTTGCTTCCGCGACCAAGGATGTGTGAAATGTATGCTAAGAGGCTTGTTTGGGGTCCCTTCGAGTTCCCAATCGCCATGTCACGTCTAGGCCATAGGCTTTGGTCATGAATAACTTGGTACCAGAGCATTAGGTTATTAATGGTCCTCAGAATCCAACACACTGCATCGATTAAAGTCTTATTCGTGGTTGTGAAGCGTGCCACAACTATGAATGGGAGGCTATGAGGCGTTTTAGAAAATATTTCACTTCTTCATGATCTATATCATGCGATAGAGTTAAGTCCACTAAGGCTTATTTCTCATTCTTAATCATTACATTTCAGAACATGTCTCAAGCTATTCAGGGTGGTGGGCAAGATGGTGACCATCCCTCACTTGAGGGTCAACTTTCCAGTGGTGACATGTAAATGCGGAGGTTGATAATGCTCTATGGCTATTGGCTACAGTTGCAACCACTCAAGTCAATCATCAAGTGGGTGATCCCGACACTTCAAGTGATAAGAGAAAGGGGAATGAGGCCAAGAGGGCCCGAATTGATGGTGCCCTATCTTCTACTAGTCTACTAATTCGCAAGTACAAGGAGAAAAGGATCCCTTTTGCCACTTGCCAAGAGTGTGGCAAGAAATATCAAGGGGAGCGCTTGGCGAGAATTGAGGATTGTTTCAAGCATGAGGTGTTGGGCATAAGATGAGGGATTGCCCCGTGGCCTCCAAGGAAGGGAGAAAAATGGCTCAACTTAAAGATACGCTTTCATATGTTAAGCCTAGTAGTAATGGTGGAGTGACCCATCCTAGGTGCCCAACATGTGGGAAAAATCATAGTGGCACGTGTTGGAGGAACACGGGTGCATGCTTTTGGTATGGCAAGAGTGGCTACAAGATTGTTGATTGTCCATGGGTTGCTAAGAATCTTGGGGATGACCATCGACGTCCTCAACCATACCCTGCTAGGGATCATTAGACTTGGCATGGTGCTTCAAAGGTGTGTTAAAGATTTTTTATTTTGATGTGTATGCATTGATAGACCTGGGTGCCACTCTTCCTTTATTTACTCCTTTTGTTTCCAGAGAGCTTCATGTTAGTCCCGAATTTTTGTGTGAACCTTATGAAGTTTCTACCCTCATTGGTGAGTCCATTATTGCTAACAGAGTCTATAGGAATTGTCCCGTGTTCATTTTGCATAAAATCTTTCCTTGTGATTTTGTGGAGTTAGATATAGTGGATTTTGATGTCATTCGTGGATTGATTCGTTGCATGTATATTATGCTTCTATTGGTTGTTGAACCCGTAGAGTTAAATTCCAATTCCCTAATTAACTCGTCCTTGAGTGGGAAAGTCATGATGTGGTGGTCAAAGGTAGATTCATTTCTTTTCTTAAAGGCCAAAGGTTGATTTCTAAGGGTTGTCTCTATCATCTTGTGAGGGTTAGGGATGTTGAGTCCAAAGTCATTTCTATTGAGTTGGTTCTGGCGATTAATGAGTTTCTTGACGTCTTTCCCGATAAGCTTCCTGGTTTTCCTCCCAAAGGGAAATAGACTTTGGTATAGACCTTTAGACCTTCTTCCCGATACTCAACCTATTTCTATTCCCCCTTACCATATGGCCCCGACAGAGTTGAAGGAGTAGAAGGAGCAATTGAGGAACTTATTGGAGAAGGGTTTTATAAAGCCTAGTAAGTCACCTTAGGGTACACCGGTGCTGTTTGTGAAGAAGAAAGATGGTTCCCTTAGAATGTGCATTGATTATCGACAACTTAATAGAGCCACCAGAAAGAACAAGTACCCTCTACTACGGATTGATGACCTTTTCGATCAACTTCAAGGGGCTAGTCACTTATCTAAATAGATCTTCGGTCCAGGTATCACCAAGTGAAAGTGAGGGGGTGTGACATTCCCAAGATGGCTTTCAGACTAGGTATGGGCACTTTGAGTTTGTGGTTATATCTTTTGGGTTGGCTCATGCACAGACTATATTCATTGATCTTAGAATAGAGTCTTTAAACCCTACCTTGACTTGTTTTTGGTCGTCTTTATTGATGATATCTTGATTTATCTCCATAGTAAGGAGGAGCATGTTAATCACTTAAGGGTGGTGTTGCAAATCTTGAGGGAGGAGAGGTTGTGTGTAAAATATGAAAATTGTGAGTTTTGGTTAAAAGAGGTAGCTTTTCTAGGGCATGTGGTGTCGAGTGATGGCATTAAAGTGGATCCTAAGAAGACGAAGGTGACTAGAAATTAGCCTAGACCTTTTGACTGCATCGGATATTAGAAGTTTCTTGGGTTTAGCGGGTTATTAACATAGGTATGTAAATGGCTTCTTTTATATTGCTTCTCTCATGATCTTGAATTGGCGGCCATGATATTTGCTTTGAAAATTTGGCACCATTACTTGTGTGGAGTTCATATTGATGTGTTTACTGACCACAAGAGTCTCCAATATGTGTTCACCAAAAAAGATCTTAACTGGAGATAAATAATGTGGTTAGAGCTCCTTAAAGATTAAGATATGAGTGTACATTATCACCCTGGCAAAGCTAATGTTGTGGTCGATGCTTTATGTAGGGTGTCGATGGGTAGTCTTGCTCATGTTAATGATAGTGCAAAAGAGGTGGCTAGAGAGGTCCATCAGTTGGCTAGATTGGGAGTTAGGTTAGATGACTTAATAATGGTGGTATAGTGGTTGTTGATGGTTCTAAGTTTTCATTGATTGAGAAGGCAAAGGCAAAACATGATCTTGACCCCACCTTGTTAGAATTGAAGGCCTTGGTGAGAGATGGTAAAGTGGAGGTTTTCTCCCAAGAGGGAGATAGTGCCCTTAGGTACCAAGGTAGATTGTGTGTGCCTAGCGTTGATGACTTTAGAAAGAAGATTTTTGATAAGGCTCATAATTTAACTTATTCAATTCACCCTAGTTCTACGAAGATGTGTATAGATTTAAGGGAAGTGTATTGGTGGGGTGGTGTATGAAGAGAGACATTACCAAGTTTATATCTGGATGTCACAATTGCCAATAAGTGAAAGACGAACATCAAGGCTGGGTGGCCTAGCCCAAGACAGAGAGATTCCTACCGGGAAGTGGGAGGAAATTAACATGGATTATGTGATTGGGTTGCCTAATACTAGGAAACATTTTTATTCTATTTAGGTTGTTGTGGATAGAATGGTAAAGTCGGCTCACTTCCTACCTGCCAGGATTACTTATGGTGCCGAAGATTACGTCAAGTTATATATCCATGAGTTGGTTAGATTGTATGGTTTCCCTTGTCAGTCATTTTGGATCGTGGTGCTCAATTCACTTCTCACTTTGGATTCCTTCCAAACAGGTCTCCGTACCAAGGTTAAGCTTAGCACGGCCTTTCACCCTCGAATGGATGGCTAGGCCAAGAGGACTATTCAAACTCTTGAAGGTATGCTTAGGGCTTGTGTTTTAGAGTATAAGGGTAGTTGGGATGAACATCTAATACTCATTAAGTTTTCTTATAATAATAGTTATCATTCAAGCATTGGTATGGCTCCTTTTGAGGCTCTTTATGGTAGGGGTTGTAGGTCCCCGATTGGATGGTTTGAGGTGGGGTGAGATGGCTTTGCTATGTCCGGATTTGGTTGTGGAGGCCTTGGAGAAGGTGAGGTTGATAAGGGAGAGATTGAAAACATCCCAAAGTAGACAAAAGTCCTATTCCGATGTTAGAAGGGGAGATCATAAATTTAGGGTTGGTGATTAGGTTTACTTCAAAGTCTTACCCATGAAGGGTGTAGTCCGATTTGGCAAGAATGGTAAATTGAGCCTAAGGTTTGTAGGTCCTTATAGAGAGTTGAGGAGGATTGGTAAGGTGGCCTATGAGTTAGAGTTGCCATTGATATGAATATGGTTCGTCCGGTCTTTGACGTGTCCAAGTTGAGGAAATGTGTGGGTGACCTTAGTGCTGTAGTGATTTTGGATGTTGAGGGTGTTGTAGAAGATAATTTTACTTATGAGGAGGTCCCGGTGGAGATTTTGGATAGGCAAGTGAAGAGGTTGAGAAACAAGGATGTAGCTTCCGTCAAGGTCCTTTGGAGGAACCAACAAGTTGAAAGTGACACATGGGAAGCCAAGGCAGACATGAGAAAGCGAGATCCATACCTCTTCCACTCTACTTAACCCTAAGGTACTAACTTAAGTCCTCAATATGATTTCAAGTCTTAAGTTTAAGCCCTTATATCATTTTCCATGCATTCATGATCATGCTAACAAGTTTATGGGGATTTTGACATTTATGTTGAGATTTTGAAAATGATGTCTAAATGCATTGTTGCATTCATGTCGGGCTAAAATCTTCTTAATTACTTTTTTATATATGTTTCTTTGAAATTAGGGGATGAATGTTCCCAAGGGGGAGATATTGTAATGCCCTAAAAATGCCGCCAAAATATGCTTTGGAAATGCCCATAATCGTAATTTTCGTATATCTCAGAATTTGTGCGTGATATTAAACATTTGAATTCATATACATGATCAAGTGGAAAAATTCAGTGGGAAATGGGTACGACCCTGATTTTAGAGGACCCGTAGCAAAAAAATGATTTTTCAAAAATTTTGGTTTCCTAGTGGCGATCCGCGCACTGGCCGCAATGCGCCAGGGGCGCGAATAAGTGTTAATTTCTCCCTGAAATTTTGTTTCGGCCCAACATACTTGGAGTCAAATTCTCATGCCCACATATGCGTGAAAACACCTATAATTAGCTATTTTCAACTCTATATCACTCAAGACACTCTCAAAACCCTCTCTAACACTTGACCAAATATTTCATCCAAATTCAAGT
>JAABOM020061255.1:0-11161 GCA_011800125.2 Solanum clarkiae
TTCGAAGTTGGTTGGCTACGGCGGACTCGGTTTTGCCCAGTGGTCGAGTTCCGCTTAGACGGTGTTATGATGTGACTAGTGTCTCATATTATATATGATATATGGGTGCAGTGGTCTTCCCTGGCCCATGCAAGTGCAGTGGTCTTCCCTGTCTCACCTGACTATGTTCATGATGTGTGATCGAGATTTCGGGTTAATCTTCTGTGATCTGTGGTATGGCGCTATGTTGGAGGTCGCCATCGTTTTTCCCCTCCGACATGCATGATTTTTATGTGTTTTTTTTTAGAAAAATAAAGAAAGGATTTTTATTCGATATTTGCTACAAGTTTGATTTATATATGTTTACCCATTTTCTTTGGTTTACGAGTTCTATCTGTATTGTGTACTTCCCATTTTGCATATTCGGTACGTCTTTCATACTGACCCCTTCCTTCGGGGAGGGGGGGCTGCATTCATGCCCGCAGGTACCGACGAACAGGTGCGAGACGCTCTTGCCTAGGATCTTCAATTTCAGTGGCAGTGCCCTTTTTGTTTCAGGAGCCCGCTATTGGTAGCCTCTCACGTTCACTTGTTTTGTAATGGGTCATGTATATATACACGTACTGTTTGGCATCTTAGTCTAGAGGTCTATGGGTACTAGTGGGTAATGGGTATATGAGAGACACTTGAATACATGGTTTGTTGTATGTTTTTGGTACTTGAGCAGGCGGCGAGACCGCATTATGTATGTATAACATGATTATTAGGCGGCAGGACCGCATTGGAGACCTTGTCGTCCCGCATTTATTTTTATGTATAAAGAGACATATATATATATTTGTATTATTGTCTGGGTAGCTGCTGGATTTATTTCTTGCCGGTGATGTTAGTTAATAAAACAGAGGAAACTCTGCCGAAATTCCGGCAGGTTTCCAGGTCGGATAGGTTGGGAATTTCAGATTAGTATGTGTCAAGGTGTCCCTATCGAGCAGTGATCACATCCCTAGGTTGGGCTGTGACATTTTGATGTATACTGCTTGAGGGTTTGCAAATTGTTGATTGATAGTTTTATAATGGATTTTCTTGCATGATTTCATCACTATAGTTCATGATTTTATACTAGCATTACACACTTGACAAATGTTTAATCAAATGTCGGGTTATGGTTTCTTGATGAATTTAAGATCCAAAGCATGAGATATGATATTACTGATGTTATGATAATGGAAGGAGCTTGTACATATGATATATTCTATATAAAGTGTTGCATTAGATCATGCCCGTTCCGAGTAACATAATTGAGGGGTTAGTATCTCAAAGACCAGGGTGGTAGGTGAGATTGCTACTAACCTAGTTGAGGGGTTAGTACCTCAAACACCAGGGTGGTAGGTGAAATTGCCACTAATCTAGTTGAGGGGTTTGTACCTCACACACCAGGGTGGTAGGTAAAATTGCTACTAACCTAGTTAAGGGGTTTGTACCTCACACACCAGGGTAGTAGGTGAAATTGTTACTAACCTAGTTAAGGGGTTTCTGTAATGACCCGCTAGGTCATTTTAAGAATTAGTGCTCTTGAACTCCTACAAGATTTATCTGGGAATATTTTAAATGGATATTTTAGACTATTCAATAAATATTACTATTTAATTTATGGGTAAATTAAATAATTAATATAAGTGGTGGGGTAGATATTAAATTATTTTGAAAGACACCTATATCACTTATACCATGTTTATTAATTAGGTTAATATAATACTTTTAGTACATAATTAGGTTTTAAAACAAATAAAGAACAAGAGAGGGTTACGACAACGATGAGCATAGCAGTATCAGGTAAGGGTTTTAGCATAAATTCATGACTAATGTAGAATTGAAGTTCAAAGAGCATATGTTTATGTAACTAAGATAATATATATATCCAAGGGAATCAACCAATCAAATGTCCCTGTAGTGCTTTCGTTGTTTCTGTTCTTTTTTCTCATCTTTACATCTCTTATACCAGTGCTTGGATGCTTTTTGTGAAGCATCTTAGGAGGTATAGGTATATATATTTGGTGTTAATACAAGATAAATTAAAACTTAAGTTGCTAGGCTTCTTTCGTATAGTGCATTTAGCCAAATATAATTTTGTTACTTGGGGTAGCTAGCAATAGCATGGTTAATTTAGAAAAAAATGAGATAGTAATTAAATAGTATGTGTATTATATTATATAAATAACATTAAATTTATAGTATTTAGGGGAAACTAAGACCTAGTCCTAGGCTTGAAATTTTGGGAATTGACTATGGAATTGATTAGTTTTTGAGTCTAGGCTAGACGAATATTAATATATGGGTATTACTAGTTTTAAAATCTTATTGCGATTATTATTTGACTAGATTGTGGTGTACGGATTCATTTCGGAAGGAGAAGGCTCACGCGCTTGATTGACTGTCTTCGGCTAAGGCAAGTGAATTTCTTAACCTTTGTTAAGTATATAGAATCTTGTACTTCTTGTGTGAGGTGTTGAGAAAGATTTATATAGGATTTGATTGGAATATTTTGAATGGGGTAGTTACCCTATGCTGATAGTTGACTTGTGAATTAATGATGGAGGCCTATTATATGTGAATAGTGATTATTTGTTATTGATATCGAAGTGGTACTTAATGATTGTGATTTGGTTGACTGTTATATTCTTGTGATTGGTCTGCAATCCCAAGACCATGGAACCCATTTATAATCTTGAACTTGAACTCTCTAAGTGATGCCTGGAATAAAGAAGGTTCGACAAAATGTTGATAATGAAGTGAGAAGTAACGATAAAGAATAATGAATTACATATATTGGATCGGGTGTCACGTTCCTATACATATACATTTATTGGATCAGGTGTCACGTTCCGACACGTATACATATATTCGATTGGGTATCACGTTCTGACACATATACATATATTGGATCGGGTGTCACGTTCCGACATATATACATATATTGGATCGGGTGTCATATTTCGACACATATACATATATTGGATCGGGTGTCACGTTCTGACACATATACATATATATATAGGATCGGGTGTCACGTTCTGACACATATACATATATATATAGGATCGGGTGTCACGTTCGGGCATAATAATAATAAAAACAGACATATTAAAAATAATTTAATATACCCAATGTCAAAGAACCTATCTCCCAAAGAAAGTGTGAAATGGAGGCCTGAATCCTCATGTTTGTCATTGATATCGTTGACTTGATGTGTACTTGTTCTTTTTGTTGCTACCTGTTAAGTGTTATGGATTATCCCTTGCTAAGTATGTTGTATAGGTAGTGGTTGTAGGGGTTTTGGTCGGAGTGTTAAGGGTACCAGTATTCTATACTACTTAACCTTGTGTTTATTAGTTCACTTGCTGAGTACCGTGTGTTTGGTGCTCACACCCCTTGCTACAACAGTTCTGTAGGTTGCGAGACCGGATTATCGTGATTCTCTCCACTCTTCCTTGCCCGAGGCTTCCTGTGGAGATTGTGAGAGATAGCTGTTTGCCATCTCAGCTGACTTCATACTCCTGCTTATGATTTTGTTCTATTCTAGAAATAATATCATTTGATACTTGCGTTCCTTCGATTCTATTATAATACATTAGAAGCTTGTGCACGTGACAACCAGGTTTTGGGGGATTTTGATTAAATTAAACTTTTATTTTTATTATAATTCCGCATTTTTAATGTTATAGTTGGGTTATAGGCTGACTTGTCTTGGGGGGATTAGAAGAGTGGCATCACGCCCATTTTTGGGTTGTGATAGTTTGTACCTCACATACCAGGGTGATGGGTGAGATCATCATCAACCTACCAAGGGGTTTGTACTTTGGAAATCTAGCTTGGTCTCTTTTAAACATATGATATCCTATATAAGCATGAGTCACTAAAGCATGTTTTACTTAAAGCATTGATCACACTTGTCATATTGCTATATTATGCCTATTGCCTATTGTTATACGATCATGATGCTTATCTCTTGTTGTATTGCATCCTACATGCTTAGTATATTCAAATATACAAATGCATACTCATTCCTACATGATATCACCATGTAGGCATCCGAGCCCAAATTGATCATCCTCTTTCACGTGGCTAGTTCGGTTGTAACACTTCAATTTTTTTAAGCTAATATCAAGTCATCCTTCATATGATATAGAATTTTAATTGAGGATTTTTAATTGAGCATAGATGTTAAAGTCAATTTCTTAGTATGGGAATAGAATTGGAGTTGATATGAGGTAGTAGTTCTAATGTATGATTTTATGAAAATTAGGTGAACCAATCACTCGTAAGTTGTATATACGTGCTGGGATCTATTATTAAAGTATATTAGGTGTGATTTAGAGTCATAAGGGATCTTTAACAACAAGCCAAGTTCAAAGAATTTCTAGCTACTAAGTTTTAGTATGAGTCGATAGAAGGGTCTACTTCAAATAACCATATCTCCTAAAGTATAATGAGTTAGATGACCCATAATATATCAAATCAAATATATTCGAATTATCTTTCAAACTCATCTAATTTTGCATTAATCGAAGTTCAGAGTGGAAAGTTATGACCATTTTAGTGGAGAGGTGCAGAGCTGTCCGGAAGTCCGCGCCCGTACTGCGTCGCAGACACTCATTGGATGAGTTAATGATGTTGTTTCTTTATAATTTGAGGGTATTTTTATCCTAAAACATTTGGGGGTCCATTTATGGTCCCAAAACATATAAAACATCAGTTTTCATGATCAATACTCTCTCCCTTCTCTCCTAAACAAAAACGCTCAAGAATCATCAAGAAAATCATCAAGTTAGGATTAGCTTCCAAGATTCCTCCTCAAGGTAAGTTATTCTTCATGAATTTCAATCTACCCAACCCGAATTTCTTCATCTATTCATGAAGCTCTAATAGGATTTTAAATCATAACCTAGGGTTTTAAGAAAACAAATTCAAGAATCCCAAGAAAGGATTTCTTGACTCTTCTTCTTCAAGAATTACGGTCCTTCATCAAGAACTCTAAAGAGTCTAAGTCAAGAATTCAAGAATCAAAGATACTTCTTTCAATCAATGGCCTTTCAAGTTCTTTCAGTTTAAAAGAACTGTGAAGATTCAGGATTTTCTCCAAGAAAGAGAAGAGAAGATCGCAAACTTTCCCTAAATTTCAACCAAGGATTTCTCTCTTAATTTTGATCGGATTTGAGTAATTCAAAAGGATAAATTGTATATTTTTTCGAGAAGAATACCGTGAGAGTTTCAGAAATTGATTTTGGTGCATTGTTTGAGGTAAAATTCATGATCTTCCTGCTGCATTTTTAATATATTTCAAAAACTTTAACATGCGATTTCTTCCTCATGTTAGCTTTATTTTTGAAATAGTTTTCACCATTGAATTCCTTATCACTTGGGAAACATTTCCATGTATAAATTTCTAAATTCCGATGGCATTTTTCTACCGATAAAATTTTTGGACCATTTCACCCTTCTCACCGAATTAATTTATTTTAGTGTCCTCAGATTCATTATATAATTATGATGTTATATTTGAATAGATTTTGGTGAATTGGAGTGTCATAGAAAGGGAAAAGCTACGGAATTGACGTGATTCGAGACTTTATATAAGGCAAGTGGATTTCTAACCTTTTGTTAAATATGTTGAATCTCGTATGCTCCAATGTGTATACAATTAAATATTTTAGGATAAAGATGGATTTATGTAGGCTTTGATTGAAATATTTTGAATTAGATAATTATCCTATGGTGATATTTGACTTGTGAATTAATGTTGGAGATTTATTATATATGAAATAGTGATTATTTATTATTGATATCGAAGTGATACTTACTTTTAGATATGAATATTGTTAAGGTTGTGATGGTATTGAGATTGATGATATTGCAACATTTATGGTATTGAGCTACCCATTCTTGATTTTCGAGATATATAAATTTGTATGGACATCTTGCATATTTTATTTTGATGAACATGATTATTGTGCATTTACTATGTGTTTGCTGGATGATCCAAGAAAAGAAATGCAAGGACAAAGGGAAATGGTTCTGGCTAGTGAAAAAGAAAAGAAATGAAAAGATGAAGGGAAATGGTTCGGCTAGTGAAAAAGAAAAGAAATGAAAAGCCAAAGGGAAATGGTTCCGGCTAGATATGGTTTTAAAATTGCCGAAGGAAATGGTTTCGGTGGATACATGGTCCATGTATGGCCCCTGTGGGTTCTGATTGAGGCATGTTTATGATTAGCGGATGTGTATCATAGGACAGACATGCATCATTTTGCTTAATATTACATTGCATTGCATAAGATTACTTACATCTAACGGCATTCATTTTCATCCCATAATACTCTGGCTTGTTATTATTATATGGAGTGCTATTAAAATTGGTTATTCATTATATCATTTGACCTGTGTATGTCTTTACATGATTAGTTTTGGTCTTGATTTAATGACACTTGATGAATTAGCGAGAACTTGATAAATTGTAGAATTTTTTCCTATGACTTAAAAGTGGGATCATGAGAATTGTACTATTGTAGGCTTTGACCATAAAATTTTTGGACGATGTAATTGTGAAGGTTATGAATTCTTGTATTACAAAATAGTTGTGAGATTGGGATCCTTAGAGGCCCAATGCTAACTGATGATCATATCTACATTCTAGTAATTTCTACATATGAGGTAAATATTGTGCTGGGGTTTTTCTTTGAGTGCAAGCTTGTCGTCTGGCGGTATAGGGTTGGGTGTTAAGAAGTTACTTGGTTCTTAATTATTTTACTTTAAGTGAGTTTCACTTGCTGAGTACCGTGTATTTGGTACTCAACCCCTTTGGTACAATAAATTTGTAGGTTGCGAGCTCGGATTATCCTGATACTCTCTACTTTTACTTGTCTGAGTCTTCATGTGGAGATTTCGAGAGGTAGCTATTTGCCATCCCAGCTGACTTCTTACTCCTATTTTATTATTTTGTTCTATTCTAGACACAATATCATTTGATACTTGTGTTTCCTTTTGAAATTATTGTAATACATTAGAAGGTTGTGCATGTGACAACTAGGTTTTGGGGGATTTTCATTAAGTTGACCTATCATCTGCAACTGAAACTCATTTTTATTATAATTCCGCATTTTAACGTTATAACTGGGTTGTATGCTGACTTGTCTTGGTGGAAAAAGACGAGTATCATCATGCTCGAATTTCGGGTCGTGACAGTTGGTACCAGAGCCTAGTTTATAGGTCTCACGTGCAAACAAGATGAGTGTAAGTAGAGTCTCAACGATCGGTATGAAGACGACTATACTTATCGTTGAGAGGCTATGGAGACTGTTCGAAAACTTTTCTTTATTTATTCTCTCTTATCATATGTGGTTATGTTCATTGGTATTGAGCTATGCCCATGTTCTTTTGACGAGATAGCAAGAGTGATAAATGATTGAGGCTTGTAGTTAGATATATGTATCCATTAGGTAACTAGTGAAGGGATGAGTCGATGGCCATAAGCGTGATGAAAAATTTGAAAGTATCCTATGATGGCCATGATGAGATGAGCTATATATAAAGAGAGAGTTAGTGTTAAAATGTATTAGAGCGTAACCTAAACTAGAAGGAAGTGTATGTTGATGTGTTGTAGTATTCATACTATTGAGGGTGAAGTATAGTTCTTAAAGAAGGGGAACGAGTGCTTTTTATGTGATAGATCAAAATTAGGCTTATGATTGTATGTGAGAGTTCATGAGATTCATAGAGTTATAAGCTTAGCCAGATAAGTAGGTATAGTGAATGGGTGAGTGGTACATAAGTTGTGAAGAGGGAATATGTTGATTGATTACTCGTTATGAGATTTTAGTAGTATTATGTTCTCTAAATTTTTACGTAGTAATTGCAAGTCAGCATTAGAGAGGTATGTGATGGATGAACATATTAGTGCTGGACTCTAAGCTTGAATTTTTGACTAGTGTTAAAGAGGATATATCATGATGATAGTGATAATCCGTGTTGTAGATTTGACCTAAGAGTCTTGTTGTAGAGCGTGTTCAATGATTAAGATGTTGGTTGGCAAGGAGCATAGTACTAGGAGTAGAGTAGAAGTACCCCCTACATGAAAATAGTAAATTAAGGGAGAAACACTAAGAAAGAGGAGGCTTAAGAGGTTTAGGATATGTAACCATGATTGGATACAAATGGGTGAGGCTCTATGTTATGAACATTACGAGAATCCGAATAGTATATTTGAGTTGTTGATGTGGAGTAGGCTGATGTAAATAATCTTTGTCGTCACAAGAAGCTAAACGATTGGGGCGTATGAATAGATGATGATTAGTTCTCCATAATAGTCTAAGTCTATATACAAATAAGTTTATGAGAGCACAGTGGTTGAGCATTAGCAGGCAAAAAAAAAAGGATGTTAGAATGTAATAATTGTGAAAAGTAATCATGTATGCCATAAGAGCAGCAAATAGAGAGAGAGAGAGACACAGAGTTCCATAGAAACGTGAGGAAGCTAAGAGTGATATCATTGAAAAGAGTCTGTTGAGTGACTAGTTATATGTATATGACTATAGAATAACAGAAGGGTTTAAGATGCATATTCTTGTAGATAGTGATTCCTTGATCGTGTGGAGGTATATGCGTGTATCCTAGTAGGGAAAATTGATTCACAAATTTAGAGAAAGGACCTCGAGAGCTAAGGGGAAGATGATGATGTGAGGAATCGAGGTAGATCTTGAGTTTCTGGATTGTAATAGGCTAATCAAAATGAGATCTCAATTCTTTTGCGCCTCATATAGTCCTTATACTTCAGTTGAGGTAATATTCCATTCCCTTCGGGTGTATGCCTGTTCATACCGATCACTTAGTCCTATGCCCATCATGTTGTTTTCCGATCATGCTGAGTTTTAAGGAAGAGAAGCAATAAATCCATTCATTAATCTTGATCTTATGCCCATGAATCCAAGAGTTTCTAGTCCCATGTTCAATGTGATATGACTTGAGTTTTACACCATGCATAGTTCTGTTAACACAGAATAAGACTTGATAGACGAGAGAGATTGTAATCTATGAATGTTCTTAGATAAGATTTCTCGATTGAATCATGCTAATGATCTTTCGTTCCAAGCTCTTTGAGTAATCCAACTGTCCAGCCTTGATAGAAGGGTTGATGATAGTAGAGAAGTGAAGGTTGATAAGAGAGAGTGAGAGTTCTTAATTCTGATGTCATCTTATGCATGCACTGACCTTCGGCTTGTTATTGCATTATTGACCGTAGGATGTAAAGTATCAAGTTTCAGAGGTATGATCTTGTTTATTTTGCATGGAGAGATAGTAGTTTGAGGTTTTGCAAAAAAGGGGAAGTAATGAGTTTCCCAGGTTCAAATTGCGATGTTGAGAGTAGTAGATTGAGGATGAGAGTAGGTGAAGAGTGAGTGAGTCTATCCTTATTATGCTATTGGTGTTAAACTTGTGTAATCTAGGGATAGAGATAAGAAGGAGGAGGGAGGTCAAACCTTATGACGAACAGTAGATAGGTAAGAGTATGTTGGTGTGACTTTGAGTGAGAACACATTGAATAGTGGAGGTAGAAGTGCTAAGTGGGCTTGAAAATTCTAAAATATAGTTGAAGTGGTTAGAGTGATAGGCTTGAATTTGCGGTTATTATTATGTGAATATTGATGATAGACTAGTGAAGACTTCATAATAAGGGTTTGAGGAAGAGTAGTGAGGTAGTGAAGAGGACTAGTGATTTTTTTTAATGAAAGTCCATGTGGAAGTTTAGAGTTGAGTATTAAGAATTTGTTTTGTATGAGTACGATCATCTAGGGAATGATTCCTTGAGGCTTAGAAGTACGCTTGAATAGAAGAAGAGGAGACGGTTAGATGGGAATTCGAGTAAGAGCTATGAGCTTAAGTTGAGGGAGTAGAGTTCCTTGAAACGGATTATAATTGAGATGAGGTGCTAAGCTTGAAAATTGTATATAGAGTATTATGTATCGATGGTCCCATTCCCCATTAGAGTTGATTGCTTCTTTCCCGTGTTCGAAATGCTGATTGTCGAGGTATTTAAATAATTAAAATTGACTGCGTTGTAATGGTCCATTCATGCTTGATGGTGGAAATGTCTTAAAGAGTATCTTTACTCTTGATTGGAACCGATTTGTCTACTCTGAGTGACGTATGACTATCCAAATTGGTTGATTGAGCATTGCAAAGAGTCTGGATTGTTATTCGTGCTTGACAATGAGAAAGTTGAAGGTAATGACCTTACCCTTAACTAAATTGATTGTGTTTTCTTGAGTGGGTTGTCTATTGTTGAGTCTAAATAGGGATTGTTGATAGTGATCAGGAGTCGAAAGTTTGATTGACCGATGGGAGTGTCAAGATGAATTCTGAGTCTATTTTTGCCCTGATATCCAGCTTTACTTATCATTTAAGGATGAATGATCCCAAGGTAGAGATAATGTAACACTTTAATTTTTTTAAGCTAAGACCGATTCATCCTTCATATGATATAGGATTTTAATTGACGATTCTTAATTGAGCATAGATGTTAAAGTCAATTTCTTAGTATAAGAATATAATTGGAGTTAATATGAGGTCGTAGTTCTAATGTATGACTTTATGAAAGTTATGTGAAACAATGACTTGTAAGTTGTATATATGTGCTAGGATCAATTCCCAAGTATTTAAAGTGTATTAGGTGTGATTTAGAGTCATAAGGGATCTTTTACATCAAGCCAAGTTTAAAATATTTCTAGCAACTAAGTTTTAGTATGAGTCGATAGAAGGGTAAATTTCAGATGACCATATCTCCAAAACTCCAATGAGTTGGATGACTCATGACATATTACATCAAATATATTCGAATTAGCTTTCAAATGCATCTAATTTCACATTAATCGAAGTTCAGAGTAGAATGTTATGACCATTTTAGTGGAGAGGTGTAGAGCTGTCCAAAAGTCCGCGCATGTAGTGCGTCGCGGACCCTCACTAGATGAGTTAATGACATTTTTTCTTTAATTTGACCGTATTTTTATCCTAAAATATTTGGGGGTCTATTTATGGTCCCAAAACATATAAAACATCAGTTTTCATGATCAAAACTCTCTCCCTTCTCTCCTAAACATAAACGCTCAAGAATCATCAAGAAAATCATCAAGTTAGG
>JAABOM020061256.1:0-45680 GCA_011800125.2 Solanum clarkiae
ATAACAAAACAACACACGGGCAGCAAGCGGTAATTATAAACCCTAGCGTGTTCCTTCGACCTTTCCGCTCCTTAATCATATTTTTTCATATACATTAGCATATACAGATCATGTACAGAATAATTTAAGTCCATAATAGCCTTACAACAGCCCAGAAAACACAACATCTCACAATTCCATGCAATCTAGAAACGGGCAGCACAACGTTACCTTTCCTTCGCTACATTTCGACGTTGACAACTCCAAACCTATTCTAACTTTAACCAAACTGTTCCAGCAAAATTTACACATATAAACAGACCTCAAACTAGTATTATAACAATACTTAAGAAGTCAAGAATTACGTGGCTAATAGCCTTATATACAACAGCCCGCAAATTCCAATCAACACAATACTTAAGATAACACGATAAGACGCTCTTGTTAAATGGAACCAAAATAAGGGAAGCAACTTTAGTATAATATATATAACTCATACCATGTCAATAAAACCAACATCCCTTCATAATACAACTTAATAACCATAGATAAATCACCAAAACAAAAAGGAAAAGGTGCAGCAACTTTCTGCACATAATCTGCCCAACAGTTTCAGCAAGTATATGCAGCATCTATTTCTTGTTTTTGATGATGATACTATACTAAATACACCAATATAATTACTTCCCTTCATCTTCAAGGTTTATAGGTTCCTTAAGAACCTTATAAAAGTCATTTGTCTGCTTCAAAAAGTTGACTAAAGTGGAGAGCAAGTTCTAGAGAGCAATCTGATTTTTTTGTGTTCAAAATAACAGTGAATTGTGGGAGCTGCTTTAGGCCTCTTTTTATGGAGGGATTAGGCCGACCTTCTCTTGAATTATTGAACAGCATAATCTACACACTATCAAGTAGAATACCCACGATCTTGGCCCTCAAAGTTGGGCCTCTTTGGAGCACCAACTTGATGGACTTGGGCTGCCAAAATTTTTCAGATTTTGTTCCTTTTGGTTTGGGCCCAATTTGCTAAGTGTTTTGCATAGTCTTTGGGCCATTTTTAATACCTCTCTTGGGCTTAGTCCATTTATGATGCTAAAACATGGTTCAAAGTTATCCCGTTAACACGGACTTTATTCCTAATTGAACATGGACAATTTCGACGCCGGGTCTCATCTCCATTTAATTAGCAATTTGAGCCAAGCAAGTAGCTGACTCAGCTACTTGCTTCCTAATTCCTACAAGCACCTCAATTCTCTCACTTCAATTCAAGTCCTTAATCACCTCACTTAGACACAAAACATGTATACAGTGGACCCTCTTAAGCGCAAGACGCACATATAGCCCATTAACGCGGGATGCAAACACTTTTGAAAACTTGCGCTAGTTTAACCAAATCATGTCATTTTTCATTTGTATAGTATTAGTATGGTAAGTTGTGGGGTGTTAAATTATGTTTGAGCTATGACTCATCTATGTTATTTAAGTATTAAACTCTCTCTGTCACTTTCTTTCCCTTAGTCCCAACTCCCTTTGTTCATGTTTCTTATGTTGCTTTATATTGCTTCCACGACAAAGGATGTATAATGATATGCATGCAGCTAATCTATCCAAAGAATAATATCAAAATCAACCATGTCTAACTCAACGAGATCACAAGGAAATATTTTATGCAAGATGCAAATAGGACAACTTCTATAAGCTTTTCTAGCGACAACAGATGCACCAATATGAGTAGACACCTTATTTGACTTATGCAATAACTTGAGGTCAACATGGAACTTTTTGGTAATAAAGGGGGTACCAAAAGAAAGAGTGGCACCCAAATCAATCAATGCGTACATATCAAAGTTAAAGATTTCCAAAATACCGATAACGACATTGGGTACTTCATCATCCCCTTGCCTCCCATGTAACGCATAGAACCGGTTGTGCCTTGGGCCATCATCTTGTTGGCTACCTTTCCCCAATGGGATGGCAATAGCACCTTGTGGATGAATCTCCTTGCCCTTGTTGTGGTTTCAAGGGAAATCTATCAGCTTATGCCCTATTTCCCCACAACTATAACAAGCACCTACATTTCTCAAACATGGGCCACCATGACCCTTACCACACTTCAAACACACATCAATAAGAGCAACACACCTAACACCTTGGGCCCTCGGAAGATCATTTGCAACCCTCTTATCAAATGTTTGAGTAGACTTTTGGCCTTGATGGAACTGACCACTCTTTTGGAACTTACCCTCAAAATAGGCACTCTTGGTCATATAACCCCTTCTCTTCCTCAATTTCTCCTCTTCCATTTGTTTGGCATAAGTTATCAAACATAACAATTCCATGTCATTAATCAACATGGCGTACCGGCATTCTTCACTAACCAAGTTGGAAACATCTATCACAAATTTGTTCATCCTCTATCTTGAGTCGGCCACCAAATGCGAAACATACATAGAGAGTTGGTTAAAATTGAGGGCATACTCCCTCACACAAATAGATCCTTGTCTCAAATTAATAAATTCCACCAACTTAGCTTATCTAAGTTTAAGGGGGAAGGACCGATTAAGGAACACAACCTTGAACTCCTCCCAAAGTACCACATAGTTGTTGCACTGCCTTTTCCTCCTTCCATTGCTTGTACCATATTTGTTCTATCCCTTTCAGTTGGTAGGCTGCCAACTCAGCCTTATCCGATGACCTAACACCAATGATGGACAAAATTTTGTGGACTTTATCAATGAACTCTTGAGGGTCCTCAATCATCTTTGACCCATGGAATTTGGGGGGATTCATTTTCATGAAGTCTCTAACCCGAGAGGCTGGTGTAGGAGCATGAATGGCTTAGGCCCCCTGATTTTCTTGATTCGCCACCACTTGTGCAAGCAAGGTGAGAGCATCCCTATGCTCTCCATTATCCAGTTGCTCCTCGCATCTGCTGGCTCGTCTTCCCCTCGTATTAGGCATGATCTAGCATAGCAAAGAACAAGCATTATTGGAGGAAAGCTTACTTCAACTCTATAGCACGACTTAGAACATGAAGAAGGGAAACATTTTCTGAAACATTTCATAGCCTCCTATTCATAGTTGTACTGCATACCAAAACCATGAATAATACTCTAATCAACGCGGTGTGTTGGGCTCCGAGGACCCAACAACCTAGTTCTCTGATACCACCTTTGTCACGACCCAAGCTTAGGGCCTAGAGATGACCGGCAAAAGGAGAACCCGAAGGAACTCCAAACAAGCCTCGTAGCATACCATTACACATCCTTGGTCGCGGAAACAATAAAAAATGGCATTAAGAGATACGCAAAACAAGGAAAATGGGATTGATGGTGAGCTTCCATACAATAACATCAAATAAGAAGAGAGTCAAGACTTATAGAATAGATATATAACATGTCCAACAACACCTCTACTATATAGATAAGAGCGGGGGCCATGACAAGCAACTGGGCTCACCCTTATAGTCAATACATGAATAAAAGTAAGATAGTCTTAGTAAAAAGCAAGAGATCATAAGCAATGTCCCCGAATGAAGGACTCACCAAAAAGCTTGAGACACAATAGTTCTAGCCACGTGGAGGAGGAGGATCAATTGGTACACCGGTTCCTACATGTTGATAGTACGTTTGAATGTACTAAGTATGTAGGATGCAAGGAAACAAGAGGTAGGCATCATAGACAAAATGAAAGTTCATTAGCAATGAATAGCACACTAACAATATAGCATGTATGAATGATGCTTGAAGTAAATCCATGTTTATATAGAACACAATAAGAGTGTAAAGAGTGACCATTCTTAGTGTAAGCCAAGGCCTACCACCCCCTTGGATGGGCGCATGAGGTACAAACCCCTTCATGAGGTTGATGGAGTACAAACCTATCATCAAGGTTGTCAGAGTACAAACCCCCCATCAACGTTGATGGGTACGAACCTTCAACAAGGTTACCCGGGCCTACCACCCCCCGAGCTAGGCGATCGAGGTACCAACCCCTCAATAGGTTACCCAGGCCTACAACCCCCCAAGCTACCCTTGGTCATCCCCAACACTATAGAGATAGTATCATATATATATATATACACTCCTTGAATGAGTTTTGGAGTAAAATATTCGGCTAAGTGTTTGAATGAGTATTGGGGAATTTTTAGAATGATATGAGGGTGAAAAATTGCTAAGTATGGGTATTTTCACATTTGGGAAAACTTACGCCCAAGAGTTAAAAGTCTTGGAGTGCAAGAAAAATAACTGGGCAGAATTTACACAGGTCCGTATCATGGACTTGTTGTCGAGGCCAAGTTTACACATGTTCTCGACAGATGCACATCGCGGCACTATCGCGGACAACCACTAGATAAGCAAAATTATGCAAATTAAAATTGCTAATCGTTTGCATTTAAATTGGGGTTATATCGTTTCTCCAATAAAAATAACCCGCTGAACAAGAATATGAAGTCGGATTTTTGATATCGCCCGCGAATTTTTAGATATATGAAAACTACCATTCTGAAAACTTCTGAGGCACATTTTCGAACACTTTTTGGGTTCATTTCAATGATGAACACTTCACCCTTATTAATCAACTCCTCCGCCCTTTCATCCAATACCTCCACCGAGAACTTCTCCTAGGACAACTTATCCTCCTCAACACCCACAACCTTAAAGGGTTCTATGGCACTAGAGTCACCAACACATCCCTCAACCTAGAAGCATCATGAATCGGATGCACTACATCCATATTTATAGGCAACTCCAATTCATATGAACCTTTACCAATCCTCCCCCAACACTCTATAAGGGCCCAAAAAGCATAAACTCAATTCCCCTTCTTGCCAACTGTACCACACCCTTCATGTGTGAGACTTCCAAGTGAACTCAATCCTCAATAGAAGCACACGTAGCCTACCTTAGTATACAATGGCACCATCTCCCCGTTGGGAGAAAATCTCCACTTTACCATCCCTTACAAAGACCTCAAACTCTAACAATACAAAGATCAAGGCCTTGACTAACTAGACGTCTTCAACCAAAGAAGATTCAGAACCATCAAAGCCACTACACTACCCTTCTCACTTCGCCCAACCTCACCTCCTTCAAAATTTACAATATTATCCTCCAATTATTAACAAACTCTTCCTTACTTCCGGAAACAACCAACACATCATCACCAAGGACCACCACAAACATAACAAGGTAGGGATTAAAGACCCTATTCATGAGACCTATTGACATAACTTGTGTACTAGCCATACCAAAAAACACTACCCTAATTCAAAATATTGGAAAGGACATTCAATAACTCACTGATCACCGGAAGCAACTCATTTGAATTAACTTAGGTTCAACACCCCTAACTATTACAATATAATAAATGTAACCCTTAGAGATCAATTGTACCTTAACACAAGAAATGGACTTGCCCCTTCACAACCACCTTACAAGCCCCCCACTCAAGGATGGGTTTATTAGGGAATAGGAATATAACTCTACGGGTCCTACAATCAATCGAGACACATTATGCAAGTAACAAGTCCATCCCATGTATGACATCAAAACCCACCACATCAACCCAACAAGTCACAAGGCAAGACCTAATGCAATATGAACATGGAACAATACCTATGATCTTTCTGGCAATAGTAGACTCAACAAAGTGTAGACACCAAAGGTTCACATAGAAACTCGAGACACACAAGAACCCCACTAGCAACCAAAGAGAAATAATGAAAGGAATAGTGGAACCCAGATTTATCAAAATCAAAACCTTCAATTTACCTACAAAGTACCATGCCAAGCCTAGTGACTCCTAGAGGGGTATGGTTGAGGATGTCGATGACCATAGTCATGGTTCTTAGGGACCCAAAATGTCTAATTTTATGATCCATTCCATCAACATCAAAAATATGCACCTGCACTGGCTAAGCAATATCCTAGGTGGTACCATCCACAAAAATTTCATGTAGGAGGAGCTTTTCCATCGACATCTTCACGTTAATGCTTGGGGCTGGGCAACCCATCCTTCGCAACCCTCTTGCTTGGGGCATTGTCAGACTCTTGACCTTGGAAGCTACCATCAAATCGAGCCCTCTTGGATTGCTCACTTCTTCTCTTTCCAAGTTCTCCCCCTCAAGTTCTTCGGCATAAGTCATAGGGTGGGACAAATCCATATCACTTATCAACATAGTGGCATGACACTCCTCATTCACCAAATCGGATGCCCCCATCAAAATCTTGTTCATCCTTGACCGTAGATCGACTACCAATTATGGAGAATACTTCTATATAGTTTGTTGAACTTGAGGTCATACTGCTTCACACTCATGAACCCTTGCTTTAAATTTATAAATTTCATCATTTTGGTCTCCCTTAGCTCAAGAGGGAAGATCCGATCGAGAAATTCCGCCTTAAACACCTCCCAAGAAATAGCATCATAATTCCCCCTTTTCGCCTTTCGTTGCACAAACCAAATTTGAGACACCACCTTTAATTGGTATGCCGCCAACTCTGCCTTCTCCTATGAATTCACCCCCATGACATACACACCTTGTACACCTCATTGATAAGCCCTTGGTGATCCTCATCCACCTTAGACCCATAGAACTCCAATGGATTCATTCTAGCAAAGTCCTTTACTGTCGAGGTCAGAGTATTTGCATGAGTTGCTTGGGCCCATTTGTTGGTTTGTTTAGTCACAGCATGAGCCAACATGGTAAGAGCATCCCAGAATTCTTCAGCAGCCACTCCTCCATCTTGTGGAGCCTGCAGAGCGGGAGGAGTCAATTGATCCTTAGGTGTACGAGCTCTTCTCCTTTTTAGAATTTGCGTGATCTAGAATCACAAAGAAAATTCATTAGGGGGAACATTACCTTAACTTCTATAGCACGGCATAAATCATGAAGAAGGGAAACATTTCCAAAAATGCCTCATAGTCAACCATTTATTGTCATGAAGATGTCGCGCGCTTCAAAATAATGAATAAGATTCTAATCGACACAGTGTGTTGGAGGCCAAGGACCATTATCAAACTAATACTATGATACCAAGTTTGTCATGACCTAAACCTAGGGGATCGAGGTGACATGGTGAATGAAGAATCGGAAGGGAACCCAATCAAGCCTCTCAATATATCATTACACATCCTTGGTCGCGAAAGCACTAAAATAATAATAAGAAATAGTAAAAAAAGGAATGTAGGGATAAGGGACATCATCATATTATAAAACATCGAAAGAGTCAAAGGGAGTGAAAGCTCAAACCATCATTACATATTTGTCTAACAACAACTCTAAACATTGAATTTAGCGGGGGTTAAGACAAGCAACTGGGCTCACCCTCATAATAATGACAATAGGTAATCCAAATATACAAGATATAGTATCAATATAAGCATGAAAGAAGATAGATACTATCCCTGGACATAAGGACTAACCAAAAGCTAACTTGAACAATCCATCTAACAATGTGGAGGAGAATCAATAGGAGCTTCAGTTTCAACATGGTGATATCATGTAGACATAAAGTATGTGTTAGTACGTTTGAATATACTAAGTATGTATTATGCAATATGTCATGACGCAAGCCTAGGGCCTAGACGTGGCACGACAAATAGAGAACCCGAAGGAGCCCCAAACAAGCCTCTTAGCATATCATACACATATCCTTTATCGCGGAAGCAATAACATACAATAGGAGATAGTAAATGGGGATAAATGAGGCTAAGGGACAACTTTCATATCATAAACATCAAGACTCAAGAGAGAGTCAAAGCTCAAAGCATTATACATATCAGGTCCAACATCACCTCTAAAACTCAGATACTTAGAGGGGGCCAAATAAGCTACCGGGCTCACCCTCATAGTCAACATATATACAAAAGTCTTAGAACATAGTAGGATATCATAAGCATCATCCTCGAATTGGAGGAAACACAAAAAAGCTTGAGAGATGTCGTAATAGCCATGTGCAGAAGGATGATCAAGTGGGGCTTCGGTTCCTACATGGTGACATCATGTAGGCATAGAGTATGTATTAGTAGGTTTGAATGTACTAAGTATGTAAAATGCAATGCAACAAGTTATAAGCACCACAAACAAAATGCATAACATAGGCAATAGATAAGCTTATATGGCATGTATGAATGGTACTTGAAGTAAAATCATGCTTACACAGAACATAATATATGTGTTGGGAGAGACCATTGTTATTGCATATCCAAGGCCTACCACTCTTTTGGAGAGGCGAATGAGGTACAAACCCCTCAATAGGTTGATAAGGTACAAACGCCCCAACATGGTTGATGAAGTGCAAACCTCTCAACATGGTTGATGGAGTATAAACCCCCTAATATGGTCGATGGAGTACAAACCCCTTAACATGGTAGCCAAGGTACAAACCCCTTGACATGGTTGCACGAGCCTGCCACCTCGAGCGAGGCGATCAATGTATAAATCCTTCAACAAGGTTATCCGTGCCTACAACCCCTCAAGTGAGGCTTAGTCAATTCGAAACACTATAAAAATAATATCATATACATACATTTCTTTCATCTTCATAGAGTCATTCAACTCATGAGACGTTCATTGGAACTTTCATTCCTCAAGAAACTCATAACCTAACATTTTATCAAACACTTGCCGAGTGTGTAGTGCTAGTGTAAAATCATGCAATTCAAGAGTATAATCATGCTAGAAAATCCAACGTAAAATCACCAATAGATACTGAATAATACCCTCAAGCAATATACATAAAAATCCTTCATCGAATCACACAATAAATCATACATTCATAGCTCAAAACATGCTAAAACATCCATAATTTAATGACGCCTCAAGATAATGTGCAGTAAATTTCATAATCATTAAGACCATCAACTTTAAATCTTGCAATTTTAAGTAAAAAGGATGCTTGGGTGTCATAGGTGAAAGGAAACCACGAAAGAACACACATACCTTAGTTTGGGAGAATAGCTTGATGAAGATTAGAGATGGAGACTTGAAGCTTGATTGTTAATCTTAGGATCTGGGTGAGTTGTGAGACTTGAATTTATGAGTAAAATATTTGGCTAAGTGTTTGAATGAGTTTGGGGAATGTTTTGAATGATATGAGGGTGAAATATTACTAAGTATAGGTGTTTTCACATTTGGGAACACTTAAGCCCAAGACCCAAGGCCTTGGACCAAGATAGAAAACAAGAAAAAATTTTACCCAATGGCGCGCCTTTTGCGTGTCGCGACAGGGGCACGAAAAGCTCTTTATAAATTGATGCTTGGGAAATTTAAATTACGATTCATTTGCTCTAAAATTGGGGTTAGACTCATGTCCCACTCAATTTGACCCTTTGAACAAGAATCTGAAGTCATATTTTCAATATCGCATACGAATTTGGAGATATATGGAAATTACGCTTTCGGGCACCTCTGAGGCACATTTACGGGCACTTTTTGGGGTCGTTTCAATATCTTCCCCTTGGGAACATTCATCCCTGAATGTCAAAGAGATATATATGAGAAGAGTAATCATGAAGAAATCAGCCCCAACAAGATTGCAACAATATACATAAAACAGCATTTTCAAAATCTCATCATAAGCGTAAAAATCACCATGAACTTTGTCAACGTAAACATGAATACATGAAAATGACTTAGTGTCTGGAACATGAGACATGAAATCACATAGAAGACATAGAATTAGTACCTTAGGATTGAGTAGGATGGAAAAGATAGGGGTATCGCTTTTGCATATCCGCTTCGGCCTCCCAAGTAGCACTTTCAACTTGTTGATTTCTCTAATGGACCTTAACAGAAGTAATATCTTTGTTCCTCAACCTCTTCACTTGCCTATCAAAGATGTCTACTGGGACCTTTTCATATGAAAAGTTGTCTTCAATCACCCCCACAACATCAAGAGGCACAATAGCATTAGGATCACCCACACACTTCCTCAACATAGACACATGAAAGACCGGATGAACCAATTCCAGTTTGTTAGGAAAATCCAACTCGTAATCCACCTTACCAATCCTCCTCATCACCCTATAAGTTCCCACATATCTAGGGCTTAACTTTCCCTTATTACCAAAGCGGGATAAACTCTTCATGGGTGAAACGTACAGATACATTCAATCACCGACCTTAAATTCAAGGTCTCTCCTCCTCGCATCGGCATAGGATTTTGACGACTTTGGGATGTTCCTAACCTTCCTATAATCATCCTTACCTTCCCAAGAGTCTCCATAAAAAGATCCGAACTTATCAAAGTCACCTCTCCTTCCTCAAACCACCATACTAGTGATCTACAATGCCTACCATAAAGGTCCTCAAAAGGAGCCATACCGATATTAGAATAATAGATATTGTTATATGCAAACTCAATCAATGGAAGATGATCATCCCAACTACTCGCAACTCCATTACGCAAGCCATAAGTATATCCTCAAGATATTGGGTAGTTCTTTCGGCTTGGCCATTTTTTTGAGGGTGAAATGTCATACTATGTTTTACCCTTGGTTCTAAGACATCCTTGGAATGACCTCCAAAAGTGTGAACTGAATTGTCTACCACGATTCGATATGATGGACAAAGGAACCCCATGCAACCTTACCAACTCATGGATGTACAAGCTAGCATAATCTTCAGGCCTATATGTAGTCTTCACTCGTTGACAATGAGCTGACTTTTGTCAACCTATCAACCACAACCCAAATGGAGTCAAACCCCTTTTTAGTCTTTGGCAACCCAACCACAAAATCCATATTAATCTCCTCCCACCTCCAAGTAGAAATCTCTATTTCCTGGGTTAGGTCACCCAATCTTTGATTTTCGGCTTTGACTTGTTGGCAACTATGGCAACCGGATACAAATTTGGCAATGTCCCTCTTCATGCCTACCCACCAATACACCTCCTTAAAAGCTCTATTACATCTTAGTAGACCCAGGGTGAATAGAGTAAGAAGAACCATGAGCCTTGTCAATAATCTTTACCTTTCAAGCCATGACCACAAGACATACATAACCTACCTTGGTATCTATGGGAACCATCTCCAACTTGGAAGAAAACGTCCATCTTCCCATCCCTTACCAATGCCTTCAATTCTAACAATGAGGGATCAAGATCTTTCTTACGTTCGCCTCCTCAACCAATGAAGATTTAGAACCATCAATGAAAACACCACCACCATCAACACTCTCTTCTAAGCTAACTCACAAACTAGCCAGCTAATGGACTTCTCTAGCCACCCCTATGCCACCATCATCAACATGAGCAAGGCTACCCGTAGACAACCTACTTAAAGCATATGCCACAAGATTAGACTTACGGGGATGGTAACGCACACTCATATCATAGTCCTTAAGGAATTCTAACCACCTTCTTTGTTAGAAGTTGAGGTCTTTGAGTGAAGACATATTGGAGGCACTTGTGACCGGTGAACACATCAATATGCACCCCATCCAAAAAGTGATGCCAAATCTTTAATGCAAACACAATGGCGACTAACTCAAGATCGTGAGTAGGATAACTCTTTCATGCACATTGAGTTGTCTAGAAGCATAGGTTATGACCTCACCATTTTGCGTCAAAACGTAACCCAAACGTCTCGGGAAGCATCATAGTACACAAAAAATCCCTTTAGCCCTTCCGATAGTGACTATATAGGTACGAACACAAGCTTATCTTTCAACATTTGGAAACTCCATTCACAAACATCGGACCAAACAAGTTTGTCTTTCTTTTGAGTCAACTTTGTTATAGAAGAGGCAATAGAAGAGATTCCATTCATAAACCTCTGATAGTAACCGGCTAAGCCTAAGAAGCTCATAATATCCGACGGGGTCAACAGTCTAGGACAATTGCTAATCACTTTCGTCTTTTAGGGATCCATCTTAATACCATCCCCCGACACCATATGACCTATAAAGGCAACTTCTTTCAACCAAGATTCACACTTCTCATACTTAAAACATAATTTCTCTTCCCTCAATCTTTGAAACACAACCCTCAAATGAGCCCTATGCCCCTATTCTCCACAAGAATAGATCAGAATATCATCAATGAATACCACAACAAACAAATCAACGTAGGGTTTAAAGACGCTATTCATAAAGTCCATGGACATAAAAGACATCACAACAAACTCAAAATACCCATATCTAGTCCGGAAGGCCCTCTTAGGAATATCACACTCCCTCACCTTCACTTGATGGTACCCGGACCAAAGATCAATCACAGAGAAGTGGCTAGCCCTTTGCAATTGGTCAATCAAATCATCAATCCTTGGAAGAGGATACCTATTCTTGATGGTGACCTTATAAAGTTGTCGGTAGTCAATGCACATTCTAAGAGACCTATCCTTCTTCTTTATAAACAACACCGATGCACCCCAAGATAATTTGCTAGGCCTTATGAAACCCATCTCCAACAAGTCCCTCGATTTTTCCTTTAACTCTTGCTGGGCCATACGGCAAGGGAGTATAAAAATGGATTGAGTATCGGGAAGGAGATCTATACCAAAATCTATTTCCCTTTCGGGAGTAACACTGGGAAAGTCATTTGGAAAGACATCAACAAACTCATTCACAACTGGAACCAACTCTTTTGGCAAGGATTTTGGACACCACATTCCTAACCCTCAAAAGATGATAAAGATACCCCTCATAGTTAAACTTATGGGCTTTAATGCAAGAGATGAATCTACCCTTGACCACCACATCATCACTTTCCCACTCAGGAATAGGTTCATTTGGGAAGTGAAATTTGACCCTACTAGTTCAACAATCAATAGAAGCATAGTATGGATGCAACTAATCCTTCCCGAGAATGACATCAAAATCCACCATATCCAACTCAACAAGAAAACATGGCAATATTTTATGCAAGATGCAAATGGGATAATTTCTATAGACTTTTCTAGCAATAATAGATGCAACAATAGGAGTAGACACCTCATATGACACACATAACAATTCAGGCTCAACGTAAAACCTTTTGGCAACAAAGGGGTAACAAAAGAATGAGTGGCACCCAGATCAATCAAAGCATACACATAAAAATCAAAGACTTTCAACATACCGATAACGAGATCAGGCACCTCATCAACTCCTTGCTTCCCATGCAAAATAAAAATGATTGTGCCTTGGGGCACCACCTTGTTGACCACTTATCCCCAAAGGAACCACATTAGCACCTTGTGGATGAACTTCCTTGCCTTTGTTGCGATTTCAAGGGCAATCCATCACCTTATGCCCAACGTCCCCACAACCATAACACACATTAGTATCCTTCAAACATGGGCCACTATGATCCCTACTACATTTTGGACTCCCACCATTCGGAACCACACCTCCAAAACCTTAGGCTATAGAAAAGTCATTGGCAACCCTCTTATTAAATGCAAGAGAAGACCCTTGGCCATGATGGAACCAGCCACCTTTTCAACTATGGAACTTCCCCTCAAAATGGGCCCTCTTCTCCTTACGACTCCTCCTCTTCCTCACTTTCTCCTCCTCAATTTGTTTGGCATAGGTCATCAACCGGGACAAATCCATTTCACTAATCAACATAGTGGACCGACATTCTTCAATCACCAAATCACACCCATTACAAACTTGTTCATCTTAGACCTTGGCTCGGCCACCAAGTGGAGAGCATATTTAGAGAGTTGTGTAATATTGAGGGCATACTCCCTCACACTCGTAAATTCTTACACTAATTTGGCTTCCCTGAGCTCAAGAGGGAAGAACGGATTAAGGAAAGCTGCCTTGAACGCCTCCCAAAGCACTATATTATTGATTCCCTTCTCCTCCATCAATTAGTTAAACAATATTTGTGCCACCACCATGAGTTGGTAAGCCGACAACTCCGCCATCTCCTCTGATATAACACCCATAATAGCCAAAATCTTGTAGACCATATCAATGAACTCTTGAGAGTCCTCTTTAAACATTGACCCATGGAATTCCATTGTATTCATCCTCATGATGTCTCTCACCCGCGATACCAATGTAGGAGCATGAGGGGCTTCGGCCCCTTGGTTGGCTTGATAAGCCACAAATTGTGCAAGTAAAGTGAGAGCATCACGAAGCTCTCCATGAGCCGGTTGCTCCTCGGGTGTGCGGGCTATTCTTCCCCTCATGTTAGGAATGATCTAGCATAACAAAAAACAATCATTAGGGAAAAGACCTTATTTCAACTCTATGGCACGACTTAGAACATGAAGAAGGGAAATATTTCCTAAAATGCCTTATAGCCTCTTGCTCATTGTTGTAGTGCACAACGCAACCATGAATAAGACTCTAATTGAGACTATGTGTTGGACTCTGAGGATATAACAACTTAGTGCTATAATAATGTTTCGCACGACCCAAGCCTAG
This sequence comes from Solanum clarkiae, assembly GCA_011800125.2. Classification (NCBI taxonomy): domain Eukaryota; kingdom Viridiplantae; phylum Streptophyta; class Magnoliopsida; order Solanales; family Solanaceae; genus Solanum; species Solanum clarkiae. The sequence continues at coordinate 14,342 of JAABOM020061256.1, forward strand.
GGCATAGACATGACAAGGCAAATGGGGAACCCGAAGGAACCCCAAACAAGCATTTTAGCATATCATACACACATCCTTAGGCGCGGAAGCAATAACATACAACAAGAGATAGTAAATAGGGATAGACGGGGCTAAGGAACAACTTTCATATCATAAACATCAAGAGTCAAGAGAGAGTCAAAGCTCATAGCACTATACATAACATGTCCAACAACATCTCTAAAACATAGATGATTAGCAGGGGCCAAGAAAAGCTACCCAGCTCACCCGCATAGTCAACATATATACAAAAGTAGGATAGTATTAGAAACATAGTACGATATCATAGCCATCGTCCTCGAAAAGGAGGAGTAACTAATAAGCTTGAGAGAAGTCATACTAGCCACGTGGAGGAGGAGGATCAAGTGGGGCTCCGGTTCCTACGTGGTGAAATCATATAGTCATAGCGTATACATTAGCATGTTTGAATGTACTAAGTATATAGGATGCAATGCAACAAGTGATAAGCACCATACACAAAATGCATAACATAGGCAATAGATATGAATGGTACTTGAAGTAAAATCATGCTTATAGAAGACACAATACATGTGTAAGAAGTGACCATTGTTAGTTCATATCCAAGGCCTACCACCCATTTGGAGAGGCGAATGATATACAAACCCCTCAATAGGTTGATGCAGTACAAATCCCCAACATGGTTGATGGAGTACAAACCCCCCATCATGGTTGATGTAGTACAAACCCCCCAACATGGTTATCAAGGTACAATCCCCTCGACAAGGTTGCACGGGCCTACCAGATCCCGACCAAGGCAATCAAGGTACAAACCCCTCAAAAAGGTTACCTATGCTTACAACACCCTGTCTGAGGCTTGGTCAATTCCCAACACTATAGAGTTAATATAATATGCATACATTACTTTCATCATCATATAGTCATTCAACTCATAAGATATGCATTGGACCTTCAATTCCTTAAGAAACTCATAACGGAAATTTTTTTCAAACACTTGGTGGGTGTATAGTGCTAGTGTAAAAACCATGCAATTAAAGAGTGTTATCATGCTAGAAAATCCTATATAAATCCATCAATATATACTAGGTAAGACCCTCAAGCAATATACATACTAAAACAACCATAATTTCATGAAACCCCAAAATAGTGTGTATTGAAATTCATAATCATTAAGACCTATGAGTAAATCAACTTTAAATCATGAAATTTTAAGTTAAAGGAAGATTAGGAACATTGGGTGAAAGGAAACAATGAAATAACCCACATATCTTAGCTAGGGAAAATAATTTTATGAAGATTGGAGATGGAGACTTGAAGCTTGATTGTTTGTCTTAGAATCCTGATGTGTTTTGAGACTTGAATTTAGGAGTAACATATTTGACTAAATGTTTGAATGAGTATTGGAGAACGTTTTGAATTATATGAAGGTGAAATATGGCTAAGTATAGGTGTTCTGACATTTGGGAACACTTAGGCCCAAGACCCAAAGCCTTGGACCGAGACAGAAAACTGGACAAAGTTTTACACTATGGGACGTCCTTGGAGCATCGCGGTAGGGGCATGAAAAGCTCTCTAGAAATCGATTTTTAGGAAATTGAAATTGCAATTTGTTTTCTCTAAAATCAAGGTTATACACATTACCCACTCAATTTGACCCTTTGAACAAGAATATGAACTCGAATTTTTGATATCACGCATGGATTTTGAGATATATGCAAATGATGATTCTGGACACTTCTAAGGCACATTTTCAGGCACCTTTTGGGGTCTTTCAGAATGCAACAAGAGATAGAAAACATAGTCAAAATGCATAATGATAAACAATAGATATCATACTAACAATATGGCATGTATGATCAATTCTTAAGTAAACCATGCTTTACAAATCATTGATCTTACATAGAACATAATATATAAGTGTGGGAAGAAACCTCAACTTACATAAAATAAGACTAGCAAGCTACAACTTGGAATCCCGATGTCTACCCTACACTTGAAGAAAGGGGGAAGTTACTTGCCAAGGTAAACCTCCTAATGCCTAAGTGGATCCACTAAGCCTTATGTTAACCGGGTACTCGCCTCTAGTTCTTGGACTCCGGTACTCGCCTCAACCCCTCATATTTAGGGTACTCTCCTCTTAGAGATTTTGGGACTCCCCTCTAATCCCTTCACCTATGGTGTCTCATAGTTCTAGGACTTGGTGACTTTCCTCTAGTCTAATTGGTGCTAAGTCAAATCCCATAAAATATATAAAATAATCAAACTTTAATAACTTCCAATAAACGTAGAGATATGGCACGAGTGGCTCTTAATATCATCGACCAAAAATGGTGAGCCTAACAAACATGAGAATGGGTCATCATCAGTATTTCCCTTTAATTAACATCAACATCAAAGGCTCACAAGAGGTATAATATTTGAAAAACAGCTTACCTTCATGCTTACATAACCATAGGTAATTTCGTGAATTCATAATATACTTGATAGCCCATATTCATCATGAAGTCACCTGACTTGTAAAACATGCACACACCCTGAGAAGTTTTAACTTGACATTCCATCAAACACTTGGTGGCACATATAAGGACATGTTCAATTCATGAAATAGTGAAATCAATGCATCTTAAAATCATATAAATCAGCCCATAAACATCATGGTAAAACCCCATCATGGGTAACTTGTAAATCATATCAAAACTTCATAATAGCTCATAGATTTCATAGATTGAATTAGGTATAGTGTCAATAGACAATGATCACTTCATAGTATAAATTTAAAATAGATGTTTATGTATAATCAACAATATTTGACAAAACCCCAATATATTTCATGCTCACATTTCAAAATAATTGGTTCCCATATGAAATACCACTTGTAATCATGCAATTTTCATAATGAAACCCACGAATGAAACCTACATATCTTAGACCTTGAATTTATTGAAATTGAGTTGATAAAGGCTTGACGCTTGGGATGAGGTCTTCAAATCACAATTGTTATTCATGATATTGATCTGATTCAAGATCATCGAGAGGTAATATTCATTCATTGAATTTAGAGGCCAAAGATTTATCATCACTATGAGATTAAATCCCGAGTTATTGCAAAGTAAAAAACCGATGAGATTATGGAAGTAATCTTGAGTTTCTTTGAATTCTTATTGGGGTTTGGTAGAGTCTCTTAGGAGAATTTGTGAGTGTATTCCAATTGGGAGGAGTTGATTTGTCCTTTAGGAATAGGGTTTAGGTCTTTAGGAAGTGCTAAGATAGCATAGGAATCCCCAAAAAACTAATAAAAATAACTATAATTAACGAAATGCCATTAATGAAACAGAATTTGGCATTAACCCGTACATACCACTACGTAGATGATTTTTACAAAAATGGGCATAACATCTTTATCCGAAATCTAAATAAAGTGAAACTAAGTGCATTGGAAATCTAATTCAAAGAGATTTAATTTGGTAGGTCGTGTTCCACCTAGTTATTTGTGTGCTAAGAGATATGGCCCTTTAAAGTCGACCCTCCTACTAGTACTTGTGCAAAGCATAGCCAACGAAAATTTCTTTGAACTTGGCTTGATGTAGGGGACCAATGATGGTCCTTAATGAAATGAATATACTTTACTTAGATTTGGATGAGAACTTGAAGCCTGAATGAATTTATTGAGATCCAAAATGAGTTTGGACACTTGAATTTGGATGAAATATTTGGCTTAGTGTTAGAGAGGTTTTTGGAGAATATCTTGAATGATATAGGATAGAAAATGACTATGTATAGGTGTTATTACGTATGGGGAGGCTTAGACCCAAGACCCAAAGGCCTTGGACCGGAACAAGAAAAATAGGGAATTTTAACAAACGGGCGAGCCCTGGCCGTGTCACACCAGGGACGCGAACCCTCACTGGAATTCCATTTTTTTGGAAATTGGAAATTTGATACGATTGCTCTAAAATCAGGGTTAGAACCATTCCCCACTAAACTTTTCCCCCTAAACTCTAATATGAAGTCAGAATTTCGTTATCACGCAAGGATTTTGAGATATATGAAAATTATGATTATGGACACTTTTGAGGTACATTTTTGAGCACGTTTTTTGGGGTTGATTCATCCGAGGTGATGGAGGTATCAACCCCTCAATTAGTTGATGGCCATCACACCCTATCATCCATGGTTATTGAGATATCAACCTCTCAATTGTTTGATGACATACCACCTCTATCCAGGTGATTGAGGTATCCACCCTTCAATTGGTTATGGTCAACTCATAATACTATGGATAATTTTCATGAAATCAACACATATATACCATACATTCATTATTATAAAGTCATACAAGTCATCATTCAGACAATGGATCGTCAATAGTTCAAGAATCCTAACCGAACATTTTATCAAACACTTGGTGGATGTACAATGCTAGTGTAAAAACATGCAATTCAAAAGTGAAATCATGCAAGAAAACTTGAAGTAAATGAACCCACCCATACTTGGTAATACCTTCATGCAACATACATTGAAACCTTCATCAAATTTCAATATAGATCATGGATTCAAAGCTCAAAACAGCGTTAAACAATCACACTTTTATGAACCCCAACATAGTTCATAGTTAATTTCATAGTAAGTAAGACCCATAAGTAAATCAACTTAGAAACATGAATTTTTTGTAAAATGGAAGCTTGGGTACCATGGGTGAAAGGACCCTTGGTTGAAACCCACATATCTCAACTTTGAGAATTCCTTGATGAAGATTGAGATGAGAACTTAAAGCTTGAGTGAATTCCTTAAGATCCGAAATTAATTTTTTCACTTGATTTTTAGGTGAAATATTTGCCTGTGTTTAAGAGAGTATTGGGGAATCTCTTGTATGATATGGTGATCGAATATGGCTAAATATAAGTGTTTTTACATATGGGAAGACTTAGGCCCAAGATTCAAAGGACTTGGACTGAATCAACAAAACTGGGCAATAATATAGCATATTCGCGCCCTGGCCACGTGCCAGGGGAGTGGAATGCTCTTGTGACATTATATTTTTGGATTTTAAAATTTTGATACGATTGCTCTAAAATCAGGACTAGACCCACTTCCTACTATATTTTTCCCCTTGATCTAGAAACTGAAGTCAGATTTTCAATATCACGCACAGATTTGAGGTATATGGAAATTACGATTTTTGGCACTTTCGAGGCACATTTTTAGGTAATTTTTAGGTTCGTCTCAATGTCTCCCCCTTGGGAACATTCGTACCAAAATGTCAAAGAAACGTACGTAAGAAGGATAATCATGAAGAGATCAACGCCAACAAGAATGGAATAATGCACTTAAATATCATGTTAAAAAATCTCAACATAAAAGTCAAAATCACCATTAACTTGTCAACATATACATGAATGCATGCATATGGCATATAGGCTGATACAAAAGACTTGAAATCACATAAAGGACTTGGAATTAGTACCTTTGGCTTAAGTGGAATGGAAAATATGGGGATATAGCTTTGCATGTCCGCCTCTGCCTCGCATGTAGCACTTGCGACTTGTTGATTCCTCCGAAGGACCTTAACAGAAATCACATCCTTGTTCCTCAATCCCTTTACTTGTCTATCCAAGATCTCTACTGAAAATTCTTCATAAGGCAAGTTTTCCTCAACAACACCCACAATATCCAATGGGAAAATAGCATTCGGGTCACCCACATATTTCCTTAACATGGATAAATGAAAGACCGGATGAATCAAGTCCATTTTACTAGGCAACTCCAACTCGTAGGCTACCTTACCAATCCTTATCAACATCCTATAAGGAACCACATATCATGGACTCAATTTACCCCTCTTGCCATAACAAACCACAACCTTCATTTCTAAGACCTTCAAATAGACCCAATCACTAACTTTAAATTCAAGCTTCCTTCTCCTCAAATCGGTGTAGGACTTTTGATGACTTTGGGCTGTTTTCAGCATTTCACTAATCAATATTACCTTCTCCATAGCTGCATGACTAGATCCGGACTAACAATTCTCTTTCCTCTACCTCAAACCATCCAATTGAGGGCCTATAACCACTACTATAGAGAGCATTAAAAAGAGCCATATGAATGCTATAATGATAGCCATTATTGTACGCAAACACAATGAGTGGAAGATGATCATCCCAATTACCCTGAAACTCTAGAAAACAACCTCTAAGCATATTCTCAAGAGTTTTGATAGTTCTTTCGGCTTATTCATCCGCTTTGGGGTGAAAGATCGTACTAAGCTTTACCTTGGTACCAAGACCTCTTTGGAAGGACCTCCAAAAGTGAGAAGTTAATTGAGCACCACAATCCGATATGATAGAAAAGCGAACACTATACAATCGAACCAATTTATGAATGTACTACATAGCATAATCTTAGGCACCATAAGTAGTCTTAATCCGAATGAAATGAGCCGACTTTGTTATTCTATCAACCACAACCCAAATAGAATCAAAACCTTTTCTACTTATGGGCAATACAACCACAAAATCCATGTTAGTTTCCTCTCACTTCCAACTTGGAATCTCTATATCATGGGTTAGGCCACTTGGCCTTTGTTGCTCGGCTTTGATTTGTTGGCAATTATGGCAACTGGACACACAACTTTGCAATATCTCTCTTCATGCCACCCCACCAAAACACTTCCCTCAAATCTATATATATATCTTAGTAGAACCAGGGAGAATAGAATAGGAAGAATTATGAGCCTCATCAAGAATCCTCTTCCTCAAGCCATCCACACAAGGCACAACCTACCTAGGTATCTGAGGACACCATTTCCCCCTTGGGAGAAACCTCCACCTTGTCCTCTCTCACCAAGGCCTTCAATTCTATCAAGGAGGGGTAAATATCTTACTTTGCTTTTACCTTATCAACCAACGAAGATTTTGAATGATCAACAACTAAAATACCACAATTATCAACCTCTTCCAACCTTACCCCAAATCTAGCCAACCGATGAACCTCCCTAGCCACCTATTTGCCCCCATCATCAAGATGATCTAGGCTACCAATAAGCACCCTATTCAAAGCATTGGCCACAACATTAGCCTTACCGGAGTGATAATACACAGTCATATCATAATCTTTAAAGAGTTCTAACCACGTTCTTTGTCTCAAGTTGTGATATTATTGAGTGAACACATATTGGAGACTCTTATGATCTATAAACAGATCAACATGCACCCCATACAAGTAATGATGCAAAATCTTCAAAGCAAAAACTACAGCGGCCAATTCTAAATCATGAGTATGATTTAACTTTTCGTGCACCTTGATCTGTCTAGAAGCATAGGCTATCACCTCATCATTATGCATCAAAACACAACCCAAACCAATCTGGGAGGCATCACAATACACAACAAACCCTTTCAACCCTTCCAGTAAAGATAACATAGGAGGAAAGACAAGCTTATCCTTCAAGGTTTGGAATATCCTCACACACTCATTGGTCCACAAAAATTTAGCCTTCTTTTGAGTCAACTTAGTCATAGAAGAAGCAAAAGAAGATAACTCTTTCACAAATATCCAGCAATAACCCACTAAGCCCAAGAAACTTCTAATATTCGATGGAGTCAAAGGTTTAGGCTAATTTCTAATCACTTTTGTCTTTTTAGGGTCTGCCTTAATACCATCTAGAAACACCACATGACCTAGAAAGGCAACCTCTTTCAACCTAAATTCATATTTCTCATACTTAGCATACAACTTCAATACCCTCAATTTCATAACACCACTCTTGAATGACCTGTATGCTCCTCCTCACTATGAGAAAGGATCAAAATATCATCAATGAAAACCACCACAAACAAGTCAAGATAGGGTTTGAAGAACCTATTCCCAAGACCCATGAAGATAGTTGGTGCATTGGTCAATCCAAAAGACATAACCACAAATTCATAAACTTCATACCTAGTCCGGAAGACCATTTTGGGAATGTCACACTCTCTCACTTTTTCTTGGTGATACCCTGAGCGAACATCAATCTTAGAGAACTGACTAGCCTTTTGAAGTTGGACAAATAAATCATCAATCCTTGGTAGAGGATACTTATTCTTGATGGTGACCCTATTTAGTTACCGGTCGTTAATGTACATTGTAATAGAATCATCTTTATTCTTTACAAATAACATCGGTGCACCCCAAGGTTATTGGATAGGCCTAATAAAACCCTTCTCCAATAAATTTTCTAGTTTCTCCTTCAACTCCTTCTACTCTGTTGGGGCCATACGGTAAGAAGGAAGAGAAATAGGTTGATTGTCGAGAAGGGGATCCATGCAAAAATCTATTTCTCTTTTAGGAGGAACACAAGGAAGGTCTTTCCAGAAGACATCTAGGAATTAATTAACCACTGGAACCAATCCTATGGGAAAGAATTTAGACTCCACATCCCTAGCCCTCACTAGATGATAGAGACACCCTACAGAGATAAACCTTTCGGCTTTAATGCAAGAGATAAACCTTCCATTGACCTCAACATCATGATTCTCCCACTCAAGGACCGGTTCATTTAGGAAATGATTACAAGTTCTATAATCAATAGAGCCATAATAAGTATGCAACCAATCCATCCCTTGAGTGATATCAAAATCCACCATATCAAACTCAACAGGATCACAAGGCAAAATTTTATCCAAAATGCATATGGGATAAATTCTATAGACTTTTATAGAAACAATAAATGCATAGATGGGAGTAGAAACCTCATAAAACTCACATAACAATTCAGGTTCAATGTGAAACCTTTTGGCAACAAAAGTAGTAACAAAAGAAAGATTAAAACCTGGGTCTATCAAGGCATACACATCAAAATCAAAGATATTTAACATGCCAATGATGACATCGATCACGTCATCTACCTATTGTCTCCTTTGAAGAGTAAAACGACCCCAAAAAGTGCCTAAATATATGCCTCAGAAGTGTCCGAAATCATAATTTCCACATATCTCAAACTATGTGCGTGATATTGAAAATATGACTTTAGATTCATGATCAAAGGGAAAAATTAAGTGGGAGATGGGTCTAACCCCGATTTTAGAGCAACCGTATCAAAATTTTAAAATCTCAAAATATGATTTCTAGAGAGGTTTCCGCGCCCCCGGCGCGACACACCAAGGGCGCGCCTTAATGTTATTTTTGTCCAGTTAATTATCTCGGTCCAAGGTTTTGGTTCTTCGGCCTAAGCCTTCCCATGCTTGAAAGTACCTATACATAGCCATATTTCACCTTCATATCATACAAGACATTCCCCAATACTCTCTCAAACACTTAGCAAAATATTTCGCTCAAAATTCTAGTGCAAAATCTCATTCGAGATCTTAAGAGTTTCACTCAAGCTTCAAGTTCTCATCTCAATATTCATTAAAGAATTCTCCAAAGTTGAGTTATGTGGGTTTCAACCATTGGGTCTTTTCACCCATTATGCATAAGCTCTTTTTTAACATAAATTGCATGATTTTAAGTTGATTTACTTATGGGTCTTACTTATTATGAAATTGACTGTGAACTAAGTTGGGGTTTCATAAATGTGTGATTGTTTAAGTATGTTTCAAGCTATGAATCCTATGATCTATTTTGAGATATGATTAATGGTTTTGATGTATATTGCATGAGGGTATTTCTAAGTGTTGGAGGGTGGTTTTACATTGAATTTACTTGCATGATTTGACTCTTTAATTGCATGTTTTTATACTAGCGTTGCACACCGACCAAGTGATTAGTATAATGTCCGGTTAATGTATCTTGAGTTGTTGAAGGCCTAATGCTTGGAATATGAGTTAAGTGACTTTATGATGATGAAAAGATGATATGTATGTGTTGATTTCATGAAAAGCATCTATAGTGTTGTGAGCTTACCATAGCCAATTGAAGGGTGATGCCTCAATCACCTCTGATGAAAGTGGTAAGCCATCACCCAATTGAGGGGTTGATACCTCAATCACATTTGGCCGAGGGTGGTTATATCTGTCAACCAATTGAGGGGTTGATACCTCAACTGCCTCAGATAGAGTGGTAAGCCATCAATCAATTAAGAGGTTGGTACCTGAATCACTTCCGATGAACGGTGGTCATGTCCGTCAACCAATTAGGGGGTTGATACCTCAATCTCCTTGGATGTGGGTGGTAAGACATCAACCGATTGAGGGGTTGATACTTCAATCGTTCCAGATGGAGGGTGGTCGTGTACATCAACCAATTGAGGGGTTGATTCATCAATTACTTTTAAGGGGTGGTCTACCTAAGATTCCAAGTACTAAGTTGCTTGGTCTATGATTATGGTCTATTCCTACACATGTAATATATTCTATATATAAGCACAATTACCTCAAGTATCATTCATACATTCCATATTGTTATATGTTCATCTATTGCATGACTATGTATTTCGATTATGTTTCTTATCTATTATTGCATTGCATCCTACATACTTAGAACATTCAAACATAATAACTCATACTCTATGCCTATATGATTTTACCATGTAGGAACCGGAGCACCACTTGATCATCCTCCTTCTTCACACGGCTTTTGCAATATCTCTAAAAGCTAGTTGGTGAGTCCTCAACTTTGAAGATATACTTCTCTTGATTTATGTTATGTATAGACTCTCTTTTCATTGTTTTATGCTTTGACTATGAGTTTCACAACCCAAACTAGGTCCTAGACATGACACGGTAAAAGGAAACCCGGAGGGACCCCAAGCAAACCTTTTAGCATATCATTATACATCCTTGGTCATGGAAGCAATAAAATACCAATAAGAGAGAGTAAATAGGGATGAACGGGGATATTTTCGTATATAAAGTATCAATGAGTCAAGAGAGTCAAAGCTCATAGTATCATTACATAACTTGTCCAACAACACCTCCTAACATAGAACTTTGAGGGGCCAAGATAAGCAACTTGGCTCACCCTTATAATAATGACAATAGGTAATCCAAATATACAAGATATAGCCTAAACATAAGAATGAGAGGAGATAGATATTTTCACCGGACATGAGGATTCTCCAAAAGATAATTTGAACAATTCGTCTAGCCACGTGGAGGAGAATCAATAGGAGCATCACTTCGTGCATGGTGATATCATGTAGGCATAGTGTATGTGTTAGTATGTTTTAATGTGCTAAGTACATAGGATGTAACAAAATCAAGAGATAGACAACGTAATCAAAATGCGTAAGCATCAGAAAGAGATAGCATAATATCAATATGGCATAGATGTTTGATTCTTGAAGTAAAACATTCTTAGTCATAATCAAGAAATGTAAACTCAATGTAGAGTATAAGTTTGCTCAACCTTTACACAAACAATCTTGAGAATGGCCAAGTAGTTACTCACTCACCTTATAGTATAGCCGTATTAGGAGAGTGTTGTCGAGACCCTACTTTATGATATAGTCCTTTGGGTAGGTAGTATAAGATGCCTCTTACCTTATGATACAATCCTTTCAGTAAGAGTCATGGTTGATTCTACCTTATGGCATCGCTAATTGGTAGAAGTCCTTAAGTATCCTTACCTTACGACTTAATCTCTCTGGTGAGGAGCGGGGTGTACTTGCCTTAGGGTATGATCTTATCAGCAAGAAAGATCCTATCTTATGGTATGGACTTTTTGGTAGATTGTCCACACCTTACAATATGATCTTTTCAATAGGAATCATGATTTGTACCTCATGGCATGGCCTTTTTGGTTGGTTGTCTATACCTTATGATATAATCTTTTCGGTAGTACCTACTAGTCATTCTACATTATGGCATAGACTTTTCAGTAGGATTCCCATACCTTATGATATATTCTTTTAGGTAGGAGTAAAAAGAAATAGCTCATCAAACCATTACATTTCAAGCATCAAGAAAGGGCTTCTCAATATTCCCAAGAACACAACAACATGGAACCCGACAATGTACTTGCAATGCCATAGGTACTCTTCATTAATTCAACACAAACTCACATTCTTGTCATGATCCTAAGGCCACTTGACTCATAATCCATGTAATAAGCCCTTAATAACCCAAGAGTGCATAACCGGATAATTTATTAAACACCTTGCCGGTGTGTATGTTAGTGTAAAACCATGTAATTTAAGAGTGAAATCATGTAAGAAAACTTATTGTAAAACCTCCCACCAACACTTGGTAATGCTATCATGCAATATACATCATAACGTTTCATCAAATTTGATGATAGGTCTAAGATTTATAGCTCAAAACATGCTGAAACAGCCACGCTTTCATGAAACCCCAACATAGTTCATAGTCAAATTCATAGCAAGTAAAACCCATAAGTAAATCAACTTAGAAACATGCATTTTATATAAAAAGGGAGCTTTAGCAGCATGGGTGAAAGGACCCAATGGCTGAAAACCATATACCTTGACTTTGGAGAGTTCCTTGACGAAGATTGAAATGGAGACTTGAAGCTTGGGTGAAATCCTTAAGATCCGGAAGAGATTTGGACATGTGATTTTGAGTAAAATATTAGTCTAAGTGTTTGAGAGGGTTTTTGGGAATGTCTTGTATGATATGAAGGTGAAATATAACTAAGTATAGGTATTCTTACGGATCGGGAGGTTTAGTCCCAAGAACCAAAGGCCTAGAATGTGAAAGGAAAAACTGGGCAAAAATTGCACTATGGCGCGCTTGAGGTGCGATTCTTTTCTATAAATCACAAATTGTGGATTTTTGAATTTTGGTACGGTTGCTCTAAAATTTTGGTTAGACCCATCTCCCACTCAATTTCACCCCTGAACAAGAATATGGAGTTGAATTTTTGATAACAATGCACGGATTTTGAGATATAAGGAAATTATGATTCCGGGTACATCCAAGGCATATTTTCGGGAACTTTCTGCAGTCGTTTCAATATCTCCCGCTTGGGAACATTCGTCCCCGAATTTCAAAGAAACATACATAAGAAGAGTAATCATGACGAAATCAGCCCCAAAATGAATGTAACAATACATTTAAACATCATTTTCAAAAATCTCAACCTAAGTGTTAAAATCATCATGAACTTGTCAACATAAACATGAATGTATGCAAATAACATTGGGGCTGAAGCATAATATTTGGAATCCTAAAGAAAAGGACTTGATGATTCTTCCAAAGGGCCTTGATGAACACTACAATGTTACTAATCAACTTTTCCACCCTTCCCACCAATACATCCATCGATACCTTCTCCTAAGCTAACTTATCCTCCACAACACCCATAACCTCAAAGAGTTCTACAGCACTAGAGTCACCAACACACCACCTTAACCTATATGCATGATGAACTGGACGAACCATATCCATACCCAAGGCAATTCCTATTCGTATGCAACCTCCCCAATCCTCCTCAACACTCTTCAAGGACTCACAAACCATGAACTCAACCCCTTTCTTGCTAATCCAGTCCACACCCTCCATGGGTGGGACTTCCAAGTGAACCCAATCATCAAGACGAGCACATGTGGCCTACCTTAGTATCTAATGACACCATCTTCCCAATAGGAGTAAACCTCCACCTTACCATCTCTCACCTAAGCCTTCACCTCTTCAACCAATGAAGATTAAGAAGCATTAGCCACCATTACACCACCACAGTCTAGCTCTTCCATTTTGACTCCTAACTTAACCAACCAATGGACCACCCTAATCATCTCTTTGCCACCATCATCAACATATGCTAGGCTACCTATAGACACCTCGTCGACCATAATATTAGCCTTACTGGGGTGATAATGCACACATATATCTTAATTTTTAAGGAGCTCTAACGACCTTCTTGTTACCCACAATTTACACTTGTCATGTTTAGCAAACAACCTCTCATGCCCCATGATTTGCAACACTATCCCAAAAGATTCATAAGCTCTAAATAAGTCAATATTCCATCATTAGAGGCCACCAAAAACATGCCGAGGTAGGGTTATAAGACCTAATTCATGAAACCCATAAACATAGTCGGTGCATAATTCAACCCATCAACTCCACCACGATTTAAAATGCTTACTCTTAGTTCAAAAAGACACTTGGCGATATCACCTACCCTCATCCTCACTTGGGGACATAACCTGAACTGAAGATCAATCTTAGAGAAATGACTAGCCCATTGAAGTTGACCAAATAGATTATCCTTCCTTAACCATCATATTACAACCTTACGGGTCCTACACTCATAGGAATCATGACAGGCAAGTAGCCAAATCATACCAAGACCTCCAACCCATCAAACCAAATTCAACTAAGATCATAAGACAAGACTCCATACAATAAGAACATGGGGCAACCCTTATAGACCTTCTAGCCACAATAGGCTCACATAAACATTCGGGATACATATGAATCTTACTAGCAACAAATTGAATAATGATGAAATCAAGACTCCTGGAACTATCAAGTCATGCACAACAAAATTCAAGAGAACCGTTAATATACCGCTAGCATCATTGGGCAACTCATCCCCTCCTTGCCTCCTTTGAAGAGTATAAAACTGATTACATCTTGGAGAACCCCTATGATCAACATAACCACCTTGACCCTTGTTTTGAGCTTATGGACAATCTAGAATTTTGTGGTCCATCTAACCACACACAAATCATGTACTGTTATTCCTCCAACATGTACCACCATGTTTTCTCCCACATCTTGGGCTTCCTTTAAACCCTCTTGTTTTGAGAACTAGAGAACCTTTAGCCTTGAAGCTCAAAATTTTGTTGAAACTAGTTGCCCTCAAATCAAGTCCTCTTGAACTCCCCAATTCTCTTCTTCCTAAGTTTCTCTCCCTCAAGTTGTTTGGAAAATGTCATGACGTGAGACAAATCTATATCTCTTAGAAGCATCACGATACGACACTCTTCATTAACTAAATCGGATACCTCCATCAGAAATTTGTTCATCCTTGATCTAGGGATGACCACTAAATGTGGAGTAGCTTGTTGAACATAAGAGCATATTCCGTCACTCTCATAGGTCCTTGCTTAAGGTTTATGTACTATATCATTTTAGCCTCTCTCCACTTAAGAGGGAAGAACCGGTTTAGAAAGATGGCTTTGAACTCCTCCCAAAGAATAGCGTCATGGCACCCTCTCTCTACCTTTCTATGGATAAACCAAATATGAGCTACACCTTTTAGTTTATAAGCCGCTAGGTTTTCCTTTCCTCCAAACGTACACCCATGATAGATATAACCTTATACACCTCATCTATGAATTCTTGGAGGGGGGGTCCTTATCCATCTTAGACACGTGGAACTCCAGTGGGTTCATCCTTGTAAATTCCCACACCTTAGAGGCCGGAGTAGGCGCATAAGGGGCTTGGGCCCCTTGGTAGATTTGGTTGGTAATGGCATGGGCGAACATGGTTATAGGATTCTTGATCTCAACCTTGGTAGCCCCTCCACCTTGATGAGCTTGAGGAGCGAGGTAGGCCGATTGTCCCTCGGGTATATAAGCTCTTCTTCCTCTTGGGATTGGCATGATCTAGCATAGCAAAGAACAATTATTGGGGGGAAACCTTACCTTAACTCCTATAGAATGACATAGATTAAGAAGAAGGGAAACATTTCCTAGAACGTCTCATAGCCTCCTATTCATAATCATGGTGCACAACATGGCTATGAATAGGACTCTAGGCAATGCAGTGTGTTGGATGCGTAGGACTATTAATAACCTAGTGATCTGATACAATGTTTTTCATGACTCAAACTAGGGCCTAGACATGAAACGATGCATAGGAACCCGGAGGGACACTAAGCAAGCCTTTTAGTATATCATTACACATCTTTGATCGTGGAAGCAATAAAAATTCAATAAGAGATAGTAAATAGGGATAAATGAGGCTATGGGACATCTTTCGTATCACAAAGTATCAATGAGTCAAGAGAGACAAATCTCATAGTATCATCACATAACTTGTCTAACAATATCTCAAAACATAGAAATTGGCGAGGGCCAAGACAAGCAACCGGGCTCACCCTCATAATAATGACAATAGGTAATCTAAATGTACAAGATATAGCCTAAACATAAGCATGAGATGCGATAGATATTGTCCCCGGACATGAGGAGTCACCAAAAGCTAAGTTGAATAATCCGTTTATCCACATGGAGGAGAATCAATAGAAGCTTCAGTTCCTACATAGTCATATCATGTAGGCATAGAGTATGCATTACTACGTTTGAATGTTCTAGTTATGTAGTATGTTATGCAATCAATTGATAGTCAAATAACAAAATACATAACCATATGCAAGAGGTAGCATAATATCCATATGGCATGTATGATCGATGCTTGAAGTGAAACGTGCTAAGTCATAATCAAGAAATGTAAAATCAATGTGTATTATAAGTATGCTTAACCTTTACACAAACATGCTCGAGAGTGGCAAAGTAGTTACCCACTCAACTTATAGTATAGCCCTTTTAAGAGATTGTTACTGAGACACCTACTTTAAAACATATTCCTTTGGGTAGGTAGTATGACATGCCTCTTAGCTTATTGTACAATCTTTTCAGTAAAAGTCATGGTTGATTCTACCTTACGGTATAGCCTGATCGGTAGAAATCCTTAAGTATCCTTAACTTATGACATAATCTCATCGGTAAGGAGGGGGGTGTACTTGCCTTACGATATGATCTTATAAGCCAGAGAGATCCTACCTTATGGTATGGCCTTTTTGGTAGATTTTTCACACCTTACGATGGGATCTTTTTGGTAGGAATCATGATTTGTACCTCGCAGCATGGCATTTTTGGTAGGTTGTCCATACCTGAAAATATAATCTTTTCAGTAGGAACTACTACTTATTATACATTATGGCATAGCCTTTTCGGTAGAATGTCCATACTTACGATATAATCTTTCAGGTATGAGTCAAAGAAATAGCTCATCAAACCTTTACATTTCAAGCATGAAGAAAGGGCTTCTCAATCTTCTCAAGAACACAACAACAAGAAACCCAATAATCTACTTGCAACCCCAAGATGCTTTTCATGAATTCACCAAATACCCACATTCATTTCATTATTTTAAATCCACTTGACTCATAAGCCATTCAATAAGCCCTCAATAAGCAAAGAATCCATAATCGGACATTTTAGCAAATACTTGGTGGGTGTGTAATGCTAGTGTAAAACCACGTAATTTAAGAGTGTAATCATGCAAGAAAACTTAATGACAAACCTCTTACCAACACATGATAATACCATCATGCAATATATATCAAAATCCTTCATTAAATCTCAAGATACATCAAAGATTCATAGCTCAAAACATGCTAAAATAGTCACACTTTCATGAAACCCCAACATAGTCCATAGTCAAATTCACTTCTTCTTACTCTATATCATGCTATAGAAGTTAGGTATGGTTTCCCCTCTAAATAATGTTCTTTGCCATTTTTAGATCATGCCTAAAACAAGAGGAAAGAAGAATTTACGCACCCGAGGAGCAACCAGCTCCTCCTGCTATTCCAGCTCCTCAAGATAAAGTAGCGGCTCATGAGGAATTTGGGGATGCTGTTACCATTCTCTCCCATTCTATAACTAATCAAATCAATCAAGGGGCCCAAGCCCCTCATGCTCCTACACCGACTTCAAGGGTGAGAGACTTCACTAGAATGAACCCGCTGGAGCTCTATGGGTCTAAATGTGATGTGGACCCTCAAGAATTTATTGATGAGGTGTATAAGATATGGGCTATCATGGGTGTTCGGTTGGAGGAGAAGGTAGAGTTGGAACCTTACCAACTCAAGGAGGTAGCCCAAATGTGGTTTACTCAATGGAAGGAGGAGAAGGGGAATAATAATGTGAACCTTTGGGAGGAGTTTAAGCCAGCATTTCTCAATTGGTTCTTCTTGCTTGAGCTAAGGGAGGCCAAATTGATGGAGTTCATGAATATCAAGCAATGATCTATGACTGTAAGGGAGTACGCCCTTAAGTTCAACCAACTTTCTAAACATGCTCCTTAATTGGTAGCCGAACCAAGGACTAGGATTAATAACTTTTTGATGTGTGTATGCAATTTGGTGAATGAAGAATGTCATGTATCCATGTTGATAAGTGACATGGACCTTTCCGGCCTTATAACTTATACCAAACAATTAGAGGGGAGGAGTTGCGAGAGAGAAGGGGAAATTAGGCTAAGAGGGCCTGTTTTGATGGTTTGTTCCATGGTCCCAACGATGGCTGATTTCATCAAGGCCAAGGGTCCTCTCATGCTCCTAGTAGAAGGTTTGCCCATGATAACCCAAGGGTCCAATGTGATAGTAGTGTAATGCCTAATATTATGTGCCCAAGATGTCGTAGAGGCTGTGGTGGCCCATATTTGAGGAACACTGATGCTTGCTATAGTTATGGAGAAGTGGGTCACAAGAAGATTGATTGTCCTTGTAATCAAAACAACGGTAAAGTTGTTCATCCATAAGGATGGGGTGCGAATGTGGTTCCTTTATTGGGAGAAGGTCAACAACGCGGTGCTCCAAGGCACAATCGATTCTATGCACTCCAAGGGAGTCAAGGGGTTGACGAGCTGGCTGATATCATCAACGGTATGTTAAAAGTCTTTCATTTTGATGTGTATGCATTGATAAACCCAGTTGTAACTGTTTCTTTTGTTACCCCTTTTGTTGCTAAAAAGTTTCACGTTGAGCCTGAATTGTTGTGAGTTTTATAAGGTGTCTACTCCTTTTGGTACATGTTTTGTTGCTAGAAAGGTCAATAGAAATTTTTCCATTTGCATTTTGTATAAAAAATTTCCCTGCGATCTTGTTGAGTTGAATGCAGTAGATTTTTATGTCATTCTTGGAATAGTTTGTTGCATTCATATTATACTTGTTTCGATTGTAGAACCCATAGGGTCAAATTCAAATTCCGGAATGAACCCGTCCTTGAGTGGGATATAAATGATGTGGTGGTAAAGGGTAGGTTTATCTCTTGCAGTAAAGCCCAAAAGTGGATCTCTAAGGGGTGTCTGTCATCTTGTGAGGGTTAGGAATGTTTAGTACAAAGTCCTACCTATAGAGTTGATCCCAGTGGTGAATGAGTTTCTTGATGTCTTTCCTAGTGACCATCCCAGTGTTCCTCTCGAAAGAGAAATAGACTCTGGTATAGACCTCCTTCCTGATGCTCAATTCCTATTCTGCCTTACAATATGGCCCCGACGGAGTTAAAGGAGTGGAAGGATCAATTGAGGGATTTGTTGGAGAAGGGGTTTATTAGACCTAGCCAATTACCTTGGGGTGCAACAGTATTGTTTATAAAGAAGAAGGATGGTTCTCTTAGGATGTCTATTGACTACCTGCAACTTAATAGAGTCACCATCAAGAATAAGTATCCTCTATCACAACCCAAGCCTGGGGTCTAGACGTGACACGATGAATGGGAACCTGGAGAAACCCCAAACAAGCCTCTTAAGTTGTCATTACACATCCTTGGCTGCAAAAGCATATAAAGGACATGGAGAATAGAATGGGGCACTGGGGATAAGGGAAAAATTTGTAACACATCAACATCAAGAAATAAGAATCATGGCTCATATATAAATACAAAACTCGTCCAACAAACATCTCTAATTACATAAATAGAGCAGTGGCCAAGACATAGTAACTGGGCTCAACCTCATAGTCAAGTAGATCATAAGGTAGTGTCTCAATACATAGATAAAAGGAAAAATAATAAACCAAAGTCCCCGAAATGGAGGACTCACCAACAAGCTTGGAATAGCACCATCTAGCCATGTGGAGGAGGAGGATTATCAACTTGTGCACCGATTCCTACATGGTGATATCATGTAGGCAAGAGTATGCATTAGTACATTTGAATGCACTAAGTATGTAGGGTGCAATGCAAAAATAGTCAGGTATTATACTCAAAATGCATATATTAGAGAATAGGCATAGTATAAAAATATGGAATATATGAGCGATACATAAGTAAAACATACTTTAAGTAACCTATGCTCATATAAGTTATCATATGTGTAGAAGTGACCAATCTATATTTCCAAGGAATGAACCCCTTGGGATTAGTGATGATCTTGCACCATCACTTAGGAGGATCAGTATGAACCCCCATCTAGGTTGGTGATTATGTCGTCCTATAACCGAGGTGGATTAGTATGAACCCCCATCTTGATTGGTGATTATGTCACCCTATCACCGAGGTGGATGAGTTTGAACCCCCTTCTAGGTTGGTGATTATGGCGCCCTATCACCGTGGTGGATGAGTATGAATCCCCATATTGGTTGGTGATTGTTCCGCCCTATCACTGAGATGGATGAGTATGAACCTCCATCTCGGTTATCTGGGCTCTTTTCCCCCCGGATTGGGAATTGTCTAATGCAACACTCTATATAGAGTTCATCATATGCATAAGCTCACTTCATCATTAAAATATCAATCAAATCATATACATAAGATTTTTTCATCATCATAACATCATTCATATCATATCTCATGCTTTGGACCTTCATTTTCTCAAAAACTATAACTGGATATCTTATCAAGTACCTTGGGGGTGTGTAATGGGGATAAAAGACCATGAAATTTAGAGATGAAATTATGCAAGAAATTTTGTAGTAAAACCATCAATCAACACCTTGCAACACCCCTAAGAGACTGACCTCAAAATCCAACATTAGATCCGAGATTTAGAGCTCAAAACATGCTAAAACAACAATACTTTCGTAAACTAAAATCATTGTGCAGTAAATTTCTCAATATACAAGATCCACATGTAAAATAAACTTTAAATCATGTATTATTATGTAAAAGAGGGTCTAGGCACCATGGGTGGAAGGTCCCAATAGTTCAACACCATATACCATAGCTTTGGAGAAGTTCTTGTTGAAGGTTGACAATGGATACTTGAAGCTTCAAGAGAATTCTTAAATCCGGATAAGGGTTTTGAGTCTTGATATTTGGAGCGAAAATATGTCTAAGTGTTTTGGGAAGTACTAGGAAATGTTTAGAATGATATAAGGGTGAAATTTAACTAAATATAATTAAAAACACGTTCGGGAAATTTGGGCCCAACACTTGGAATATTTTGGACCACACTTGAAAAACTGCTAGGTGAAAAACACATCTGCATGTCGCGGAGGGGATGCAGAGTGGAATTTAAACTAAGGTGCGCCCAAGGAAAGTCATGGAGGCGTCCCGAAATGCTCACTAGAATTCATCACTGAAAAATTATAACTTCTATTTTTTCACTCTTATATCGAGGCTAGACCGTTTTCACCTAATTTGGACCTTCTGATCACAAATGTGAATTCGATTTTTTGAAATAACAAACAGATTTTTAGATATAAGGATATCAAAATTCTTGGCATTCTGAGGTACTTTTTTGGCACTTTTTGGGGTCGTTTCAATATCTCTCACTTGGGAACATTCGTCGCTGAATGTTAAAGAGATGTACAAGAAAAGAGTGATCATTAACAACCCAGCCCCAACAAGAATGCAACATAACATGTAAAACACCATTTTCAAATTCTCAATATAAGTGTAAAATCATCATAAGATTACCAACTTGAACTTGGATGTATATGAATGACATAGGGGCTGGAATGTAGTTCTTACAATCACATATGAAAATTAAGATTAGCACCTTTGGATTGAGTGCAGTGGAAACGACAAGTCTACTACTTTTGCATGTCCGCTTCGGCCTCCCAAGTAGCACTTTCGACTTGTTGGTTCCTCCAAAGGACCTTAAGGGATGCTACCTCTTTGTTCCTCAATCTATTTTCTTTCCTATCCAGGATTTGAACCAAAACCTCCTCATAAGTTAAGTTATCCTCAACAAAACCCATAACATCAAGAGGAAAATTTGCATTAGGATCACCAACACATTTTCTCAACATAGAGACATGAAATATCGGATGGATCAAACTCATTTCACCAGGAAACTTCAACTCATAAGCTACATTACCTAACCTCCTTATCACCTCATAAGGTCTTACATACTTTGTACTTAACTTTTTCCCCTTTTTGCCAAAATGAACTGCACCTTTCATTGGGGGAACCATCAAATAAACCCAATCACCCACTTGGAATTCTATGTCTCTTCGCCTTAAATCGGCATAGGATTATTGATGACTTTGGGCTATCCTCAACCTCTCCCTAATCATATTAACCTTCCCAAGAGCTTCCATAACAAGATTTGGCCCCAAATAAGCCACCTCCCCAACCTCAAACCAACCAATCGGTGATCTACAACATCTCTCATAAAGAGCCTCAAAAGGATCCGTACCCATGCTAGAGTGATAGCTATTGTCGTAGGCAAACTCAATCAATGGAAGATGGTCATCCCAGCTGCCCTTAAGTTCCAAGAAACAAGCCCTAAGAATATCCTCAAGTGTTTGAATTGTTCTCTTGGTTTCGCAGTCCATTTGAGGGTGGAAGGTTGTACAAACGTGAACTTTGGTACCAAGATACCTTTGGAAAGATCTCCAAAATTGTGAAGTAAATTGTGTACAACGATCCGATATGGTGGATAAAGGAACCCTATGCAAGCTCACTAAATCATGGATGTACAATCTTTCGTACTCCTCAGCCCCATATATAGTCTTCACTGGTATAAAGTGAGCTGATTTTTTCATCCTAGCAACTACCACCCACATGGAATTAAAACTTGTCCTAGTCTAGGGCAACCCAATCACAAAGCCCATGTTAATCACGTCGCACTGCAAAGTAGGAATATCAATGTCAAAGGTTAGGCCACCCGGGCTTTGGTGTTCGGCCTTAACTTGTTGTCAACTATGGATATCGGAGATGAATTTAGCAATATCCCAGTTCATGCTTCCTCACCAATACACATCCCTCAAGTCTCTATCTATTTTGGTGGAATCGGGGTGGATAGAATAAGAGAAATTATGGGCTTCATCAAGAATTCTCTTCCTCAAACCATCAACACATAGAAGATAGGTTGAGTGTCGGGAGGAACACCAGAAAGGTCATTTGGGAAGACATCAAGAAACTCACTTACTATAGGAACCGACTCAATGGAAGGGACTTTCGACTCCACATCCTTGACTCTCACAAGATGATATAAACAGCCCTTGGAAATCAACCTATGGGCTTTAGTGCATGAGATAAACCTACCCCTCAATACCACATCATGACTTTCCCACTCAAGTATGGGTTCATTTGGAAATTGAAACTTTCCTTTACGGGTTCTACAATCAATAGAAGCATAGTATGCATGCAACCAATCCATCGCAAGAAAAACGTCAAAATCAACTGTATCTAATTCAACAAGATCACAATCTAAGATTTTATGCAAAATGCAAGCCATACAATTTCTATATACCCTCCTAGCAATAATAAATGCACCAATAGGAATAAACACTTCATAAGACTCATGCAACAACTTTGACTCAACATGGAACTTTTTAACAACAAAGGGGGTTACAAAGGAAAGGGTGGCACCCGGGTCAATCAAATCATATACAACAAGATTATTGATTTTTAACTTACTGATAACAACATCAGGGACCTCACCAACCCCTTGCCTTACGTGTAGAGCATAGAATTGATTGTGCCTTGGTGCAACACCTTGAGGACTACCCTTACACATGGAACCACATTTGCACCTCGAACTTTGCCACGGTTTCTTGGACAATCAATCATCTTGTGACCAAGATCCCTATATTCAAAACATGTATTGGAACCCTTCAAACATTGGCCTTTATGACTCTTACCATATGTAGTACACACATCATTAGGAGTCACACCATCCATACCTTAAGGCCTAAGGAAGTCATTGGCAAACCCCCTATTTGTAGAATGAGGAGGCCTTTAGCCTTGTGGAATTCTAACACCCTTGGGGAACTTGCCCTCAAAATGTTCCCTCTTGGCCTTATGGACCCTTATTTTTCTCAGCTTCTCTTCTTCCATTTGCTTGGCATATGTTACCAACCGAGCTAAGTCCATGTTACTAATAAGCAAGATGGCCCAGCATTCTTCACTTACCAAATCAGAAACCCACATAACAAACTTATTCATCCTTGATCTAGAATCGGCAACGAAATAAGGAGCATACTTTGAAAGATGATCAAATTTGAAGGCATATTCCCTCATACTCATACCACATTGTTTCAAGTTCATAAAGTCAACCAACTTTGCCTCCCTAAGCTCAAGAGGGAAGGATTGATCAAGGAAGGATAATTTTAATTCCTCCCAAAGGACCACATAGCAATTACCCCTGTCACCTTTCTATTGATCAAACCAAATTTGGGCCACCCCCTTGAGTTAATATGCCGCCTTCTCATTTGACCCAACACCCATGATAGAAAAGACTTCGTAGACTTCATCCATGAACTCTTGTGGATCTTTATCGACCTTTGACCTTTGGTAAACAGAAGGATTCATCCTCCTGAAATCTCTTACCCTAGCTCCCGCGGTAGTAGTATTAGGGGATTGGGCTCCTTGTTGGAATTGGTTGGCCACCAACTGAGCAAGCATAGTAAGGGAATCCTGGAGCTCACCATTGGTAGGTTGCTCCTCAGGAGTTTTCGCCCGTCTTCCTCTAATATGTAGCATGATCTAGCATAGCAAAGAACAAACGTTAGGAGGAATACTTATCACAACTCTACGGAATGACTTAGAACATGAAGAAGGAAAATATTTTCTAGGACCCTCATAACCTCCTATTCATAGTCATGGTGCGCTTCACGAATTTGAATAGGACTCTTATCGACGCGGTGGCCAAGACAAAGTAACCGGTCTCACCCTCATAGTCAAGTAAAACCTAAGGTAGTGTCTAAATAAATAGATAAGAGGAGAAACATAAACCAAAGTCCCCGAAATGGAGGACTCACCATCAAGCTTGGAATAGCATAGTCTAGCCACGTGGAGAAGGAGGACGATCAACTCGGGCACCAGTTCCTAAAACGTGATACGACGTAGGTAAGAGAATGCGTTATTACATTTGAATGTACTAAGTATGTGGGGTCCAATGCAACAATAGATAGACATTATACTCAAAATGGATGCATTATAAAATAGGCATAGTATAACAATATGGCATGTATGAGCAACGCATAAGTAAAATGTACTTTAAGTAACTCATGCTAATATAAGATATCATATTTGTAGAAGAGACCAATCTATATTTCCAATGTATGAACTCCTTGGGATTACTGATGATGCAGCCCTATCACTTTGGTTGATAAGTATGAACCCCCATCTAGGTTGGTGATTATGCTGCCCTATCACCGAGGTGGATGAGTATGAACCCCCATCTAGGTTGGTGATTATGTCGCCCTATCACCGAGGTGGATGAGTATGAACCCCTATCTAGGTTGGAAATTTTACCGCCCTATCACCGAGGTGGATCTGCATGAACCCCCATCTAGATTATCTGGGTTCTTGTCCCCTCAGATCGGGCATGGTCTAATGCAACACTTATATAGAGTTCATCATATGCATAAGCTTTCTCCATCATTAAAACATTAATAAAATCATATACATAAGGTCTTTTCATCATCATAACATCATTTACATCATATCTCAGGCTTTAAACCTTCATTTCCTCAAGAAACCATAATTGGACATTTTATCAAACACCTTGGGGTGTGTAATGGGGGTAAAAGACCTTGCAATTTAGAGATGAAATCATTCAAGAAAGTCTATAGTAAAACCATCAATCAAAAACTTGCAAGGCCCCTAAGACATTCACATCAAAATCCCTCATCAAATCCATCATTAGATCCAAGATTTAGAGCTCAAAACATGCTAAAATAACCATGCTTTCATGAACTAAAATCATTGTGCAGTAAATTTTTCAATATACAAGACCCACATGTAAAATCAACTTTAAATCATACATTGTTAAGTAAAAAAGGGTTTAGGCACCATGGGTGGAAGGACCTAATGGTTCAACACAAGATACCTTAGATTCAGAGAACTTCATGGTGAAGGTTGACAGTGGAGACTAGAAGCTTGAAGAGAATTCTTAAATTCGGATGAGGGTTTTGAGTCTTCGAATTTGGAGTGAAAATATGGCTAAGTGTTTTGGGGAGTATTGGGAAATTTTAGAATGATATAAGGGTGAAATTTGACTAAGTATAGATAAAAACATGTTTGGGAAATTTGGGCCTAACACTTAGAATATTTTGGACTGCATATGAAACAATACTAGGTGAAAAACACATCTCCGCATCGTGGACGGGATGCAGAGTGGAATTTGAACTAAAGCGCGCCCAAGGCGCGTCACGGAGGCATCCGAACTGCTCACTGGAAATCATCACTAAAAAATTATAATTTTTATTCTTTCACTCTTAAATCGACGCTACACCCTCTTTTTCCTAAATTGGACCCCTTGATGACAAATATGAAGTTGGATTTTCAAAATAACGAACGGATTTTAGATATAAGGAAATCAAAATTATAGGAATTTTGAGGCATGTTTTTCGGAACTTTTTGGGATCGTTTCATCCTCTACCAATGATTAATGACCATTTTGACCAACTTCAAGTGGGTAGTCACTTCTCTAAGATTGATCTTCATTCCGGGTATCACCAAGTGAAAGTGAGGGAGTGTGACATTCTTAAGAAAGCCTTTTGGAGTACGTATGGACATTATGAATTTATGGTTATGTCTTTTGGATTGACCAATGCACCAGCTATCTTCATGGATCTTATGAATAGGGTCTTCAATCCCTACCTTGATTTGTTTGTGGTGGTTTTTTTATTAATGATATTTTGATCTATTCTCATATTGAGGAGGAGCGTGTAAGTCACTTGAGGGTGGTGTTACAAAAATTGAGGGAAGAAAAGTTTGATGCTAAGTGTGAGAAAAGTGAATTTTTGTTGAAAGAGATTGCCTTTATAGGTCAGGTGGTGTCGGGGATTGGTATTAAGGTGGATCCTAAAAAGACGAAAGTGATTAGAAATTGGCCTAGACATTTGACTCCATAGGACATTAGAATCTTTATGGGCTTAGCGAGGTTGTATTGCAGTTTTGTTAATGGGTTCTCTTCTATTGCTTCTCCCATGACTAATTTGACTCAAAATAAGGCTATGTTTTTGTGGACTAGTGAGTGTGAAAAGGGTTTCCAAACCTCAAAGGATAAGTTTGTCTTCGTTCCTATCTTTTCTCTACCCGAAGGGTTGTAAGGGTTTGTTATGTGTTGTGATGCCTCCCAAATTTTTTTGGTTTGTCTTTTGATGCAAAATAGTAAGGTTATAGCTTATGTCTCCAGACAACTCAAGGTGCATGAAAAGAATTATCCTACCCATGATCTTGTATTGGTTGCCATGGTTTTTGCTTTGAAAATTTGGCGTCATTATTTGTATAGGGTGCATGTTTATGTGTTTTCTGATCGTAAGAGATTCCAATATGTGTTCACTCAAAAAGACTCAACTTGAGGCAACGAAGGTGGTTAGGACTCCTTAAGGATTATGATATGAGTTTGCATTAGCAACCTAGTAAGACTAATGTTGTGGCCGATGCTTTGAGTAGGTGGTATATTAGTAGCGTAGATCATGTTGATGATGAGGGCAAAGAGATAGTTAGAGACGTTCATTAGTTGGCTAGATTGAGGGTTAGGTTGGAAGAGGTTTATAATGGTTGTATTGTGGTTGTTGATGTTTCAAAATCTTTCTTGGTTGATGAGGTAAAAGAAAAGAAAGGTCTTGACCCCTCCTTGTGAGAATTGAAGGCCTTGGTGAGAGAGGGCAGGGTGGAGGTTTTCTCCCAAGGGGGAGATGGTATTCTTAGGTACCAAGGTTGGTTGTGTGTGCCTAATATGGATGACTTGAGAGAGAGGATTCTTGTTGAGGATCATAATTCATTATATTCTATTTGCCCAGTTCTACAAAGATGTATAGGGATTTGAGGGATCTGTTTTGATGGGGTGGTATGAAGAGGGATATTGCAAAAAGGTTTGTGTCCAGTTGCCATAATTGTCAACAAGTCAAAGATCAACATTTGAGGGCGGGTGGCCTAACCTAAGATAAGGATATTCCCACTTAGAAGTATGAGGAAATTGACATGGATTTTTGGGTTGGGTTACCTAAGACTAGGAAGGGTTTTGATTCAATTTGGGTTATGGTTGATAGGATGGAAAAGTCAGCTCATTTCCCACTGCATAAAACTACTTATGGTGCTGAAGACTATGCTAAGTTGTACATTCATAAATCTATTAGATTGCATGGGGTGTCCTTGTCTATCATATCAGATCGTGGGGTTCAATTCTCTTCTCACTTTTGGGGGTCCTTCAAAATAGGTCTTTGTACCAAGTTAAAGCATAGCATGACCTTTCACCCTCAAACTAATAGCCAAGATGAAAGAACTATTCAAACTCTTGAGATATGCTTAGAGCTTGTGTTTTGGAGTTTTAGGCTAGTCGGGATGACTGTCTTCCACTCATTGAGTTTGCTTACAATAATAGTTATCATTCAAGCATTGGTATGTCTCCTTTTGAGTTGTTTTATGGTAGACATTTTGGGTCCCCAATTGGATGGTTTGACGTAGAGAATATGGCTTTGTTGAGTCTGGATCTTGTAATGGAGGGCATGGAGAAGGTAAGGTTGATAAGGGAAAGGTTGAAAAATTTCCAAAGTCATCAAAAGTCCTATGTCTATGTGAGGAGGAGCGATCTTGAATTTAAAGTTAGTGATAGGGTCTATTTGAAGGTCTCACCCATGTGTGGTGCGGTTAGTTTTAGTTAAAAAGGTAAGTTGAGTGCAAGATTTGTTGGTCCTTATAGAGTGTTGAGGAGGATTGATAAGGTGGCTTATGAATTGGGGTTACCTAGTGAAATGGACTTGGTTCACTCGGTCTTCCACGTGTCCATGTTGAGAAGAGTGTGGGTAACAAAAGTGCTATTGTTCCTCTTGATGTTATGGGGGATGTTGAAGACAATTTGACTTATGAGGAGGTTCCGATGGAAATCTTTTATGGTCAAACGAAGAGGTTGAGGAACAAGGAGGTAACTTTCGTCAAGGTTCTTTGGAGAAACCAACATGTTGAATGTGTCAGATGGGAAGCTGAGGCGGACATGCAAAGGTAATGTTACTATCTCTTCCACTATACTCAAGCTTAAGGTACTTATTCTACGTCCCCTATGTGATTTAAAGTCTTATGTTTCAGCCCTTATGTCATTTGCATGCATTCATCTTTATGCTGACAAGTTCATGGTGATTTAGACATTTATTTTGAGATTTTTGAAATGATGTTTAACTTCTTTGTTGCATTCTTGTGAGGGCTGAAATTACATTGTTTACTTATCTTATATACATTTCTTTGATATTCGGGGATAAATGTTCCCAAGGGGGAGATATTGAAATGACCACAAGAAGTTCTTGAAAATGAGCCTCAGAAGTACCCATAATCGTTATTTCTATATATCTCAAAATCCATACATGATATCAAAAATTCGATATCATATTCATGATCATGGGGTAAAATTGAGTGGGAAATGGGTCTAAACCCGATTCTAGAGCAACTGTATCAAAATTTGAATTTTCAAAATTAGCAAAATCCAGAGACAATCTGCGCCCCTGACATGACACTATAATACCCCACACCTTACAATATTAGTATTATGCAAATGAAACATGATATGATTTGGTAAAATTAGCGCCCATTATTAAAAGTGCTCGAGTCTCATGTTTTAGGGAGATATGTGCGTCTAACGCTTAAGAGGGTCAAGTGTGTATGTGTTTTGTGTCAAATTGAGGAGATCACGGCCTTAAATGAAGTAAGAGAATTGAGATATTTGTATGACTTAAGACGCTAGTAGGTGAGTCACCCACTTGCTTAGCTTAAATTACTAGCTAAACGGAGATGAGGCCTGACGCCGGATTTGTCCAAGTCCAATTATGAATAATGTCCGAGTTAAGGGTGTAGCTTTAGCCCAAGTTTTGGTATCATAAATGGACTTTATTTTGATCCGAAGAAGAATACAAAAAGAGCCCAAGTACATCACAACACACTTAAACATTTGGGCTCAAACCAAGTGAAGAGAAGTTGGAAAATGGGCAGCCAAAGCCCATCAACTTTGATACCCATTTAGGCCCAAATGTGAGGCCCAAGCTGCTGCCTCACTAGCTCAATAATATGTGGTATTTGGTTTTCAAGAGGTCAAAAAAAAACTCAGCCAAATTAGGCCTTCAAAAAGGGGTTACAAGCAACAATTTTCATTCGCTATTAGACTTGAAAAATTTCATCTTTCACAATTTTCACTCTACATTTTCTTAACCTAGAAAAGTAGCCACAAGGGAACTTCTAGGGTTCTTGAAGAAGCCCTACACCTTGAAGGTACTGTTAAGTAAGTTTACACATGTATTTAATGTGATTTTGTTATAAAAACAAAAAATATATGCTAGTATGTTTGTGCTGAAAAATTTAGACAACATGTGTATAGAAAGTTGCTGCATACTTGCCTTTTATTTTTGTGACTTCTCTGTGGTTTATGGGCTATATTATGAAGAGAAGTTTATGTTCTTAACATGGTTTGAATTATACATATTACCCTAAGGTTACTTCCCTGATTTTTGTTTCATTTACCAAACGAGTTTTATTGTGCTATCTTAAGTGTAATGTTTATTGGAACCTGTGGGCTATTGGATGGAAGGCTATTGGATCATGTCCTTCATGACTTCTTGGGTGCTGTCCTAAGACTATGTTAGGACTATTTGAATGTATAAATGTTGTTGGAACATATTGGTTAGAGTTGGAACAGGTTTTGAATTGTCGATGTCAAAATGTAGCGAAGGGAGGTAATGTTATGCTGTCCATTTGTAGGTTGTGTAGAGTTATTATGTGTTGTGCTTTGTGGGATATTGTAAGACTGCTATAGCACTAAAACAGGCTTCACATGATGTGTACATGTGAATGTATATTATAAAATATGATTAGGGGAGAAAAGGTTGAAAGAATAAGCTCGGGTTTATAAATACCCGCTTGCTGCCCGTATGTTGTCTTTTGTGTGATTGGGCTTCTAAGATGTATCTATTGGCTGCTAATGCTAGTTTTATAACCTGCAATGTTGTAGATAAATATTGGGAGGAAGGGAATGTTATCTCGATGTAGTAAAGAGGTCATGCAACGATGTATGTAAGGCTACTTGATTTCGTATTACTTGGCATGAAATCTAGATTCTTCCTTGACACATAAAGGAACTTGCCAACTTCGACACAACTATTACCTGTGTCTCCACTCTTCGACATGTTCATATTCTTTCACACATATTCATCTTCAAATCTGCATACATGCTTGGATACTAAGTTATATGGGTTCTTGTTGCTAAATAAAGTTCATGAGTTGTTTCATCTCATACACATTTCATTATTTGTGTAACGTACTCTT
>JAABOM020061257.1:0-11160 GCA_011800125.2 Solanum clarkiae
TCTTAGATATTTGTGTGGTAGAGAATCATTCCATTAAGGGTAAAAAGGGAATTTTAAAGGTAAATTGTTTCTAATTTAAGTAAGGTGACATTTTTTTGGGACAGACCAAAAAGAAAAGGGTGCCACATAAAATGAGACGGAGGAAGTATTTGATATTTTTGTCATTATGATTAATCTCAAGAAAATAATTATTTAAATATATATTTTATTTTATTATAAAATGTTTATTACTTAAAAAAGATTTACAAATTTTATCACACATCACTCTCTTCTCGCTCTTGAATACATTCCTCTATTTTCGAAAATATAAATTTCTTCTCGATTACATCCACTCCTTATGTAACTGGATGCTCCGTCCTCTCTTTTGATTCCTCTCTTCCATCTATCCTATATATCTGAATGTTAATGTATCCAGAAGTCCAATGATATATCTTGGGATTCATTAATTTTAAGTGATTTTTTTAATTAAAAAATAAAAAATAATGTAATTAGCTCTTAATAATATATAATTTATATAGATTATACTTAAGTTTAAATTTTGCATTATGTAAAATTTATTTTAATTGGAAAACATGAATAAATACTTAAGTTTAAATTTTGCATTATGTAAAATTTATTTTAATTGGAAAACATGTTCTAACATTTTTTTTATATCTTAGATTAAAATTAAAAAATGTCAAATTTGAAAATAAACAAATTTTATTTATCTCACTAATTTCCTTATCCATAAGTGAGACATTACTATTTGCTAGCATCACCTCCCATACAAATGGGGGAGCATTTAACTCTATTTTATATTCTTGTTTCTTTTAAAATTATTGTAAACTAAACACACTTGAATCCATAGTAGGAATATATACTCCTATTGTTTCTTCTCCACTTTATATTATTCTCCTCCCTAGTGGAGGATCAAAATGCACTAGTTATTTTTTATTATAGTTTATTTAATTACCTATACAACTACTCCTAAAGACGGATAATAGGACAATACACCGTTACCTTCTAACTTTCTACTTTTCTTTGCTCTCCACATTCTCTTACATGTCATGCTAAATAAGTTAAAATTGCATTATGTCCTATATTATTGTCTCTCCTTGTTATTTCTTTAAAATGCTTTTACTTTAATTTTTCTGAAATCATCTATAATCAGTCTCTCAATCATTCACATTGGGAAGTTTAGATATTTTTTTCACACATCTTGTCCTCTATCGAAGATACTCTCAGTTTTTCAGTTATCTTTTTTAATCATGTTTCTCCCAGTATGCCGACGCATGCAGAGACGGAGCTACATTTATCAAAGGGTGGTCAGATGAACACCCTTCGTCGGAAAATTGATCTGAATATATATATATACATCAACTGTTGAACACCCTTGATACAAAAATCACCCACTTATGTTCTAAAAGTATGAACAACCTTGATGAAAATGCTGGCTCCGCCACTGATGAATATGAAAATAAACTAGAAACAAACCATAAAGAAACACAAATATTTAACGTGGTTCAGTCAACCGAATTACATCCACAAGAGGAGATGAGCAATCCATTATATAAAAAGAAAGTATACAATATCGAGATAAATAACCTCATCAATTCACTCGAAATATAAAGAAGTTCACACAAGTGTTAACATAACATTTGTGACTCACCGTTTCTCTCCCTACACAAAACTCTCAAGCTCTCATACCTATATTGTGAATGCTATCAAGTTAGAAGAAATGAATTTATATTTATAGAGTCATCAATATTTATCTACTAGAAAAAAATTCGTCAAATGTGGAGAATTTCTATTTCCTTTTCCTAAAAGAAAAATCTCATTAGGATAAGAAACTCGAGCAAAACCCAACAACATCACAATTTTAGGTGTTGTATATGTATAAACATCGAGAAGGTTAAGGATGTTGTTTGTAGAAAGCATAAGTGAAGAGCAACCCGGCCAAATGAGATGCTGATGAAATTACCGAAAAGCACAAACATGGTTGGTATGCAATTGCTAATTAATTAGGTTGTTGTCATTTTTAAGATCAAAATTGTCCGAAGAAGTGGAGTACTATAATTTTATTATACAATAATAAGAGTGACATTTAAAATTGAAATAACAATAAGGGTATTAAATTTCTAAGCCACATCATGAAAGTTTGAAAGAAAATGATAAGGATAAGGAAGGTTGTGGCTACTTCTATGATGCAATTGGATTCATGTTGGGATGCTTAATTTTAAAAGTCATTCATTTGGTGGAATAGTATGGATCGGAGAGAGGAAGAAATATCTACATATGATGTTCATTGACTTAGAAAATTTATATAACGAAGTCCATAGAGAGGTTCATGGAGATGCTTGGAGGATATAAGTATACATATAGTGTATACCTAGTCGATCAAAGATATATATGATGAAGTCATGATTTGGGTAAGGATAGTGGAAGGAGGCTTAGAGTACTTCTTAGTTTTGATAGGGTTGCATGAAGGATGAGTTATTAAATTGTTTATATCTTGGTGAAGAATGCACTGATGCGATAAATTCAAGGTGAGTTGATATAGTGTGTGTTATTTGCAAAGAGCTAGTTCTAATATATTGACAAGGTACGTAATTGAGTTAATGTTAAGCTAAATGTTTAGAGATAAACCCTAAAGTCTAAATGATTCAGTTCGAGAAGGACCAAGACATAATATTGAAAGTGAAAGTTTAGTAATGTAATATACGAGAGCAATGTGGAAGCGAGACTTGATACATAATTCATCTAAAAAAGAAAAAAATTCAAGTATCTTTGGTTTGTTATCCAAAAAAATAGGGAAGTCCCTCAACCTATTAGTTCAAGGTAAAGGTTGATTAAAATGGATGCTCACATTTAGAATTTTGTGTTATAAGAAAGTACTATACAAAATTAAAGGCAAGTTCTACAAAGTGATAGTTAGACCAATTATGTTGTATGAATGAAGTACTGATCGATTAAGAACTTTTGCATTTAGAAGTTGAAAGTTGTAGAAATAAGAATTTAATGGTACATGCGTCCAGTGGTGTATCAAGGGTGTTCAACAGTTGATATATATATATGAGAATATCTATACTTAACTTATATATTCGAAAAAATTTTCCGACGAAGGGTGTTCATCTGTCCACCCTTTGATGAATATAGCTCCACCCCTGATACTCATAATTTTTCTAAGATTGTTTTTTACTAACTTCTGCATGATACCTGATTCCTCCTGATCCTAACAGATTTCTCACTAGATGCTCCAAATCTCCCAAAACTATGTGACTGTCTCCCTCTTTGTTTATGAGTATGGAAAATGATTGTCATCTCCTTCTAATTAGTGTCTCATCCATCAACTAAATTATAATCCATGTAATATTAGATTTAATATTTAATTAAATTTATCTTTTTATTAGTTTTTAAAATAAATCATATACACTCATGTGTTTAAAAGGATAAATATAAGAATATATTTGGTGGACTAAGCATCTCACATAAATAATTTCACAACTCAAATTCATGTCACATGAAGACAAGCTATGTACTATATGTGGTACATATTTGGTAGAATACATTGATAGTCTCTTCAATTTGTGAATAAATTTTACATAGATATTCAACCTACAATATGATTCAACTTAATATCCATACATATGTTATATGATTAACTTTTTTATGAAATAAGTATACGTGAGTACACAGTCTTTTTTCTAAAATGATGAAACCAAGACGTATGATAGAAATAATTTATCATATGCTTAAATTTTCAATATGAAAATACAATAATTTGAACATCTAAATAAAATTTATTAACAAATTTAAGAAAGTTATATTCAATCTAATTACTTTAAATCCATCATTAATGTATAAAAAATTAAACTTTCTAGAATAATTAAAGACAAATTTTACACTCATCTCATCCCAACTAACAATCCCCCCAAAAGAAGTGAAAAGATTAACAATGAAAAAGAGAGGGGAAACTAGAAAAAGGAGAGAAGTAGCAAAAGAATGTCACACTATTGTGATTGAGTTGATTGAGCAGATCGAGTATTTTTTAAATTGAAAATTCTAGATTTGATATTGTCTACATATATTTCTCAATCGAACTCATCACATAAAGTTCTTCTAAATAGAAAATTTTGAATTCGATATCATCTGCATGTGTTTATAAATTGAGCTCATCACATAAAATTCTTCTGAATAGAGAATTTTGAGTTTGATATCATCTGTATGTGTTTTTCAATCGAGCTCATCACACGAACCTTGCTTGATGATTCGTCTTTCCAAGAAAAAAGTTCCAGAAGCTTTTTTTTTAATTTTCAAATTAGCTCACTGGTTTTGTTCATGGCTGTTTTGAGATTCTCCATGGCTCAGTTCTCTAACTTCAGTAATTACTTCTTCTTTCTCCTTTTCATCGCCTAATTCTTCACTTTCCTTCTCCAATTTCTTCTCATATTTATTCAAATCCTCCAAACCAGAGCTTTTACTCAACGCAGGCGTAGCCAAAAAACTCGGCCTCAAATCTCCCGCCATTATCACAACAATCTTCTCTTCAAACACCGGCATCGCCTTCACAATTCCGGCTGCCGGTTTTTCACCGTCGCCGGACTCAGGATCTAGTACGGAATCGTGATTGTTTTCTCCGTTTTCTCTCAAATGACCGGAGAATTTCCAGTACGAACAAGCTAAAACTAGAAGAGCGAAAGCTATTAGCCCTAACATAGCTGCTAGGCCACCGAAGAGATACGGTATCGGAGAATGCCACGGCGATTTCTGTAACATCGCCGGCGGCGAAAATGTAGCTTTTACGGCTGCTTTTGATTGTTCGAATTTTGAGAAGCCAATTTCTGCTCTCATTTTTCTATTTTTGGGTTGAAAGTGAGAAGTGTTTTGTTCTTCTTCTATCTTTTTCTTGGTAAGTGCAGAGCGGTGAATGTGCATTTATAAGAGGAAGAACATGTGGTAAGGAGAAAAGTTAAAAATTCCTAAATGGGGAAATAGAAAAAGATAAAAAAGAAAGTGGACTCAATAGTCATGTTTTGTTGTGAAATTTTAGCGTGAAAATATAATAATAATAATAATAATAATAATAATAATAATAATAATAATAATAATAATAATAATAATAATAATAATAAATATATTCATGAATCTACAAGTGAGCTATGAAAGGGTAAGATATATACAGATTTTATCACGATGTGTTGTTTCTGAAATACTATTAACTCAAATGCAATATATTCAGGTAAAGGTACAAGTGTTGTTGCTGAAATACTATCGGCTGAAATGCAACAAATTCAGATACAAAGAAGAAGGAGACAAAAGAATATCGAAACTAAGAAGGAAGCAACGCAAAATCTATCAACATGAGTCAAAAACAACAACGAAATAATGTGAGGATCATAGCACAATGAACAACATGCTAGAATATATTAATGAAAATAATAATAAAATTTTAAAAATAAGAACTACAATAATTTAATTAGTACATTATTAAAGTGAAAATGATATTTGAAAAGTGAAATTATGTTTGACCATTAATATAAGTTGAAATTTTGTTTGGTTTTTTAATGAATAATTTAGAGTAGAAAAGGTGAAAATATCTTTTTATTGCTTCTCAAATTATTAAAAATTTTGAATCCATTTTGAGCTGAAAAAACTATTTTTGAAAGTTCAATCAACCCCCTCCCCCTCAAAAAAAAAAAAAAAGGTAAAAAATTTGCATATCAATTATGATGGTGTGATAAATATTTCTTTATTAGTTGTCTTGAGTTTAAACTTTGTTTGATATATATCGTTTTTTTAAAAAAAATATTTTACCTCTAATATGTGAATTTCTGACCTGAATTCAAATTTAATCAATCTTTATTTAAAATATCGAACATCGAATTAAAAATAAAAAAATATAATATATTGTGTTTCTTTTTTTGATTTGTATTTTCAATGTAAGTTCTTTTAAATGATTTGATAAGAGGATGGACCATTGGTAGATTTGAATATTGCATTCTAGTGTTACAAAGTAAGTTGAATTGTAATCTCCACCCCTATTGATGTCAATGTTATTATTAGTCCAAATGAAATATTATCTTAGCTAGCACAAAAAAAATAAAATTATATTGTGAGCCAATTGAAATTCTCCATCTAAAATAGAAAAATCAAAATATAGTATCTCTTAATTGAAATTCGATTAAAGTTTTGGAAAGTCCATGGATATATGAGAATCATATTTTTCATACAAAAATAATTATGAATCTTTCTTGTGCTAGTTATGGCCATCATGTAACCTATTAGAATGAAGTTAACAAAAAGCTAAAAGAGAAAATTATTGACAACAAAATTATTTTCTTATTTCTTGTTGTTGAGTTGATTCAATTTATTTGTGAATATAGAATATATCTTATAGCGAAAATTGATGTTGTTGGATATGTGAACAAAGTCCCACATTGTTAGTTGAAAAAATTGAAAAGCTATATGTAACGAGTATGATCTCTTAATATTGCAAGGCCTTTTGGAAAAAATCGTGTGGACTTAATTGAAAGAGAAAAATATCATATTATGTTAAGAGTATTTTTGAACTAGTTCAACAAAAAATCAGTATCAAAGCTCAAGCTCAATGGAACGAGTATGGTAAAAACAAATATTGGTGTGAGAGGCCTTATTCACTTTCCTTACAAGCTTAGATATGTACACAAACAAAAAAGGCTATTCACGGGCTTGGATTGCCATAACTATTCAAATGATGTGAGCAACACATATAGTGAATCTAGAAATAGACTCGTGGGATCGTGATGATGGGCCATGTGAAATTTAGTTTGAGGAGGAGATTGTTAAATGGTAACAAAGTCCTATACTGCTAACTGAAAAGAAGCCTTCTGGAAAAAAAAAAAAGAGGGCGGGGGAGGGAATAGTTTGAGGAGGAGATTAATAAATGGTAACAAAGTCCTATACTGCTAACTGAAAAGAAGCCTTCTGAAAAAAAAAAAAGAGAGGGGGAGGGGGGGGGGCATCAACTTAGCACAAAAGAGACAATATTACACCATGTTAAGAGTATCTTTGAATTGTCACTACAGTTGATCTTGATGTGGATATACAAAAAGTTTTCACACTATTAAATAAATTTTTAAGATACTTCTTTCTTTATCAGGTCCGACTTGAATTTGATCTCTAATATATAAACAAATTTTAATACAAATATATCTAATTAAGCAAAATTATTTTTGTTTGTTGCTCTGTGGTATGAACGCTTTATTAAAGGTTATGGATAGGGCCATGTTAAAGGTGAACAAAGGCAAAACAGGGAGGGAATTCTGATCCTTTCTTTGTTGGGTGCAATTGTTGAATATTGATGAATCATGATAACTAATGGGACCTAAAAGAATGAAACATGTTTTGTGGATTCTATTTTCATGTGCAACTACAAAATTCTTTCCATAATCTATACATGAAAATAGTTTGATTTATGTTTTGGGACTTGATAAGATTAGAGTTGAGACTCAAGGGCTTGAAAATGTTTGGGCACAAGAATATCATAATCTTTCTCTTTCCTTTGAGTTTTTCCTTGATCTAAATGATTCAAGCATCAATACGGATTGTGGTGGAATATATGATTGATGTTCTTCTACCTTTTATTAGAGATTTTGAGTTCGAACCGTGATAATAGAGAAAAACTTATTCGGGGCATTGTCCTCGTATTTCCTAATTATGAACTATTATATACACATTATCTTTAAACAAAGATTTCATTATCTCCCAAAAGCTTGGCCAAATAGGCTCTTATTTTCATATCTTAAAAAGTTTGACAATGAGTTGAAAATTGACTATTTTCCGTTTTTTAAGAAGTCTTTCAAAAAATCTTCGTGGTCGAGTAAATAACTCTATTGAGGAATTGATCAATTTCAGCTTATGAATGTGACTACATCCATTACGTTTAACTTAATCATATAATCAAGTACATTATATATATATATATATTCTACGAGTGTCACTTGGATGTGATCTAATGTTCAACTAAAAGAGTTCAATCTTAGAAATTAAGACTCAAATACACAATAACCAATAATTAATAGGTATTTTCTTCGTCTGTCTAACTTCTTGCGAATAACATTAGGCAGTATTTATATTGATAAAAGATAATAAGTCTATCATAAATAATTTGAATGCACATAAACTGATCCCTACACTGTTTTTGTCTTTTAGCTCTAATATGGAGCAACAAGAGGATGTCTTTATTGACATCATCCACCAAATAATATTCCCTGAAGTGAATATGTCTGTATAATGATGATGAAATACAACATTATCTCATTGAAAAATGAAAACGGATCCTAGATTTGGGCCCACTTAGTGGGCCTTAGTTGGGCCTAGTGGCAAAAGTTAAGTTCATATCTAGGCAATAGGAAAACCGCACTCAGGTTTTTCAGTGTGATTGGCCTAAAAAAATGAGATTACAATCATTAAGCAAAGTCCTAAAGAGGTGAATGAGAATATAAATAATGGGGTAAAGTGAAACATTATTATTATTATTATTATTATTCTTTATGAGTTGATGTTGTTGTCTCATACAAATCCACTTTTTCCATTACATTTTATATAAAATAATTATATTTAAATATATAAAATTAATTAAGAAGTTGAGGAAATTTTTTGACATGTCAAATAACCATCACATCTCTTGATAACGATCATTCATTGTAACGATAGTTTATAAAAATTTAATTTTCTTTAGAGTTAATTTTTTATGTTAAATTTTATTTTTTTATAGTAACATTCTACTTATAATAACAATGTTATGTATTATCAAAATACACTCTAAGTAAAATTATCCTCTACAATAACCACTCAAATATTTTTTGTGTAACAATATTTTCTAGAACATATATTAAATATAAAATAAAATTTCAAATATATGATGATCACCATTAAGTCATGCACATAGTAAACTTAAAGTATGTATAATTAAAAGGAAAAAAAATTATATTTAAATGATGTCTATCAGTTATGATTATAACTTTATTACAGGAAAAGGCTATTAATGTTAAATTTTTTTTTTGGTTTTACATTCATACTCTTTTTTCTGTCTTCTTGGTAAACAAACTCATTATATTGATTTCTGACATTTTTTTGTTTATAGTAACTAAATGAGATTTAAACGTCAAATATTAGTTTACATATATAACAACGCCTCGGTATAGCAATCATGAAGTATCTACATGAATGTTGCCACTATACAAAGGTTTGATTGTACACATTTACTGTAAGAAAGAGTGTGTTTTTTAAATTTTATGCCTAAATCATTAGATGTGCTCGTACTTGCACTGTCATCAACTATCTCAAAATATACTTCAATTATTAGTTGTCCCTTGTTTAACTTCAAATATCACAATTATCCAGGTAAGTGTAGATATCAAAATTTTATGGGATTCTACAAGACGAGTTCAATTTCAGTTAAGGTTCATAAGACTATTCTACTCTAAACTCTAGCTCATGCCTGTATAAAGAACAATATAATTCCCTTGAAGAATCATCTTGAATATTCCATAAACTCATGGGATATTCTTCGAGAGATCAAGATTTGATTCTTGACAACTAAATACTTCAACAAGATCCCCAAAAAAACCTTTAATGGAGATCAAATAAATCTCAAGGAGGTCCAAATCATCCTACATTTGATATATATAATACTACCGGTCCTTAAATCACCGAAAAAATCCACTGAAAAAAATCAAGAAAACAAAAGATTTGTACCCAGATAATTCTTTAGAAGTGCCAGGAACATAATACATATTAAATGCAATTTTGAAATGTCAAATGAAGAATCAAGATCAAATAAGAGCATCATGTACAAAGTATAGGCTTTCTCTCAGAGAGTTTGCAATTGCACACTTTCCTCAAAATACTATGTAAGTTGCTAATTTATGTTTTTAATAGTGATTGTCAACATTAATCAATACAACGAGAGCTTTTACTTGTGTGAAGTTATTCACATTATCGGTTTTAAATTTGAATAACTAAAGAGAGTTATCAAGGATCAATCGGAAACGATTATTTTATTCCGTAAAAGTAAAGTAAAATTGCTCATTTCTTCAAATTCTACTTATGCAATTACACTAAATTTATTATTATAGCAATTTAATAAATAAAAAAAATCAACAAAAGACATTATCAAGAAAAGCTTTTTAGAAGCTTCTATAGTTGAAAATTATTCATAATTATAATTAATTTGACTCCAAATGCATTTGTCATCATTGAAAAAACTTAATTTTATGTGACATTTTTTAGTAATTTATTCCAAAAAAGAAAAATACAATATCATTCATATATGTTACTTTCATTTTATTCTTAATTAAAAAAAAATTGTTGCCATACATCTATTATATATTTATTACATGTTTTAACTTATTTTTCTTCATATTTATAAATTCATTATTGCACATAATATGCTTTTATTAAGATGTATGAATTGTGTCATAACCTAGCATATTTGTTATGATTACTATTTAATTAAAGTCAATCATGGTTGTCCCCTCTTATTATAGTTGAATAAAATTCTCATAGTATAAAAATGGCACTAATAATTTTTAAATATAGGACACTTGCATTTAGCGTTGTCTGTTTTAGTCAAATAATCTGCGGGCCAAATATATAAAACAGGATCACATAATTATTATTTTGGTGAGTGGATAGGGTACATCCACTACAAAAATCTATCTATCTATATCTATCTATCTATCTATCTATCTATATATATATATATATATAATAAGAGAAGTGAAAGTGCTAAGAGAACTGAAAGTGCCTACGTGTCAACATCACAATGAAAGTAGTTTTTAAAAAATAAAAAAAAATGCAAAATTATATTTTGAAAAAAAAAATGCAATTACGGTTAATTGTTTTCAAATTAAGGAAATCAATTTTGAATCTATTTATATTAAAATTAATCTCTAATCTCTATTTTTAAAAATATCAATTAATTAAATAGTATTATTTTATTAAAAGGAATACATATATCATTAACTATGAATTTAAATTTTAAAATAATTCAAACAGTTTTTAATGATAGTGATACTTATATATGAATTTAAATTAAAAACAAAATCTAAAATAAATAATACACACACGCGTAATGATTCCTAAAAATTAGGAAGAGCAAAACTGAATTGAGAGTCCTTTATTTAAGGAAACAGTTTT
>JAABOM020061258.1:0-11159 GCA_011800125.2 Solanum clarkiae
TACTTAAATCCCGAATTGTTCGAAATTTCCAATATATATCCAAAATTCACAAGTATTTCAAATGTTCGAAATTACGGGTTCTAACAGTTAAAGTTAAGTTGCTGGTTGTTCTCCCTTAATTTTTCCAAGTGGTCATGTGGAATAGATTTGTTCTTCAAAACAATCCTGAAAGCCGTTGTCTGTCTTATTTTCAATAGAGTTAGATGTCATCCTCTTTTCTTGCTAACAAATGAAGTTGCTCTACTAAATGTCTTGCTTGCTGTTATTCTCCAACACATGAATATCTTAATCCATCTGATGGTTTTGGTTTGGGTCATAGTTGCATCTTATTTACTGATCTGGATATAGAAACGAGAGATAGTCTGGACTCGTAAGTTATCATCCTCTGTTTAGTCCCTAAATTAAGTTTTGGCTAATAGTTGTGTTTAGCGTTTGAATTACTCTGAATAGGGTTTAGTTGTTTCTGCATCAATTTGTTTCTAGTGTCTTAGCTTACTATTGGAATTTGAATTTTAAGTATCAAGTTTCTTGGTTTGGTTGATACTAATTCTATTTTATTTATTTTTTTGCATGAACGATACTCGGAGCCATTTTGGACTCCCCATTCTGCGTTCTTTGGGCCATGGAGGCCTAAACTTCATTTTCTTTGAGTCAACTTCGGAGAACAGTTTACAATAACACAAGGAGAGGCCCAATGTTGCAATAAAATTTAAACGGGGCAAAGGCACGGAATCTTCAACTCTTTCTTTTATTTACTTCGAGTTTATATGTGTACCTATTTGAATACTAACATTTTATTATTTGTTTCAATCTAATTAGATTCCCCGATATGTCAAACCATTTATGCTGCTTTTATTTTTGTTTTATTTCGAAAGTACTCGTATGGGAATAATAATAATAAAAATAATAAAGAACAAAATAAAAATAAAAAATATGAAATGTGATTATATTAATCCAACTTCAACAATTTTCTAAGTCAAATCAAAATATTTCAATCTAGTCTAGTCTGTTCAAAATCTTTTCAAGTCCAGTCAAAATCTTTCAAAAATTAATCAATTTCAAAATCGGTCAACATTTTTCAAATCAAAAGTTAGTCAAATCACCTAATCGTCGGATAACCGCATTTAGCGGCCATTTCAAGTGCGTAAAACCTTCTTGAAATGGAAATGTGAACCCGAACCTGTTCTTTGGAATTTTAAAGGATTTTCTGTTAGTCTTTTAAAATACTTTAATGGTTTCCTAATTATCCGTAAAATTTGGTGGCGACTCTGTGTCTTTTTGAATTTCAAGAATTGATTTTGCTCAAATTAATTGAGTTGAAGTTGATTTCCAATTTTCGAGTAATTTTTAAAATAATTTATTTAAAAGTCGGTCATTTTTCGGCATAACAGAACCTTAATTATAATGAGTTGTTATTTTTAGAAGATTCTTTTTTTGACATGTATTCATAACAGAATTCTATTTCAGATAATTCAAAAAAATTCTGCAAATTATCCCATTCAAACAATTCGAAAGGGCGAAATTGGTTTCTATTTTTTTAAAGAAGATTGCATTTGGGAAGTTATAAACGGTTCAGTCTTTTTACTGCTTGGATACTACTGATTTGGATGTTGATGATACTGAGATGTTTGATGGAATCAATGGGTCGATTTTCTATGCGAAATTGACGCAACAAGATGCAGATTTGATTGAGTCAATAGAGTTTGGGAATGCCGATTTTTTGTTTTGAACATGGAATTAAAGTATCAAATCTTTTCATTATGCCAAGAAATGTCGA
This sequence comes from Solanum clarkiae, assembly GCA_011800125.2. NCBI lineage: Eukaryota > Viridiplantae > Streptophyta > Magnoliopsida > Solanales > Solanaceae > Solanum > Solanum clarkiae. The sequence continues at coordinate 1,778 of JAABOM020061258.1, forward strand.
AGTCAAAGAGAAAAGAATTGTATCAGAATAAAGCAACCTTGGAAGCCATAATGGGGAAGAATAAGGTTAATAGAGGGTATAATTTCAGTAAAAAGATCGAACAACAAAAGGTTTGTATGGTGTAATTGATACTTAAATTTTATTTAAAGATTGTAACTGATATTTTAATTTAAATGAATTTATTCGGTTATATTTGATATGTGTTGATCATGTGTATAAATGATACCTGATTAATGTACATTATAGGTGTTTGGAATTGCATATGCTAGATACTTAACAACTATGTGCTTTGGGATGTTAATTGATACTTGAACGAGTGTCCCCCTCCCCTTCCCCCCTCCCCCCCAAAAAAGGTGATATGTGATACTTATTTTATAATAATTGCCTATTAGTTGATACTTGGTTGACAAAGTTTTTTAGAAATACCAAGATAGATCTAAACAGTATGATTTTTGCTTGCAATTTTTGCAAAAATGGGTAATTTTTTTGGTTGAGGCACTGGGAGAATCAAACAAAGTAAAATGTTGTTTGTTTGACCATTATGCATCTCACTTGGCATCATTGGTTTTGATTTTGTCTATATTTTGTGTGATTTGTAGGTTTTAAATGGTGACAATTATCACAATAGTATAAATAACTATAAAACAGTCAATTTGAGATACTTGAAATATTTATACAATTTTAATGATTTAAGTAAATAAATTTTGTAGCTATGTGTTGATGTGCTTCTCGGAGGATCGTGCTTGGAGAATGAAGGCATCATGTAGAAGAAATACGAAAGTGTTTTAGATTAGATATTTCAATGATGTTCATACATGCCCTATGAGGGAGAGACTGTTGAACAAAGTTGAAGCGATGTTATCGTTTGTGAGCGGTGTGACAACACCAAAGTTAATTAATCATAAAATAAGTCACACACCAAATAATATAATCGAGGATTTCAAGGCAATTTATGGGGTTGATATTACATATCAAAAAGTGTGGCGTGCAAAAGAGCGAGCATTAGAGATGTTGAGGGGCAAGCCTCAACATTAGAGATGTGAAAATAAAAGCACAAGTACGAATTATTGTGGGCGTTGTGGTCATGAAGGCCGCAACAGAAGGACATGCACTTTTCATCCGAAGGAAAAGAGATATGCTGATAGGTGGTTACAATTTTATTTTTGAAAGTATGAAATACAATTGTGGAAAAATATTTTATTTTGAGAAATAAATTTGCAATGTTGACTATGTCTAAATTAGTTCTTATATGTTATCTTGTTTTATGATTCATAATATGTCATGAGAAAATGGTACTTTTGTATACATTAATAATAACAAATAGACTTACTAAGATGAAAATAATATAAATACCATGAAGATTAACAAAACAAAACCTAGATTAGAAAAGTTTAGCTATGTGGTAAAAGTTTAAATGTCTACTTGATAAATACATGTGTATATATAATTGTTAATACTTAATTACATACCATTTGTTTTCTTCATTTAAATTCCAAAAGTACATAAATCGAAACTTATTTTTGAAAAAAAAATAAGTAATTTTCAGTTTTAATTAAAGGTATCAATTAACTAAATTGTAAATCAAATGATATTGTATTGCTTGATACTTGATATTTATTCAAGTATCAAGTAAAAGAACATTAAAAAGATTTAATGGATGGTATCTTGTGTAAGTCAGGTATCAATAGATGTAAATTTGTTGACTGGTTCTAGTATCATTTATTAATTAAATTGCCTAAAGTTGCATACAACTATCGTGGCGCATCAAGAAATGTAAAGTATAACATCCATAGTTTAAAAAAAAATAGATTGAAATTTATAAAACAACTGCAAGTATCATCTGTAAAGAAGTACCAAAATTACTAACACATCTATTGAACATCAAAAACATTTCTGGTAACTTCCCAAAAAGATATTAAGGTAACAATTCAACACCAAAAAACAAAGGCAACAAACAGTTTTGCCTGAAAATAGTCTAGACAATTTTTTCTAAAAAAAAAAGATACTTTGAATTGACAGACACATTAATTAAGAAATGTTGATCAGTCCTCGATGTCGGGCGAAATGAATTGATCCCTGGGATTGGGAGGATCATCATTTTCACTAACGTATCTATCGCATGTCTTGTTATTGTCATATTTCCATAGTAGCGCGACATATCTCCTTCTACGGTACGCAGCATCCAGCGCATGCATTGGGACAGGGATTTTATTATTGATGTAATCAGCGGATGCGGCAACAAGTACCCCACAATCCCTAAAGTGACAATTAGTAAAAAAATTATACGACGCAAAAAAATTATATTAAAGGGATTACAGAACAGAGAAATAACTTACACGTTGCTCTGTTGTTGAGCAACTACTTGAACAAAAGCAATTTTAAATGGGACTTCTTGGACAATTGTCTCCCCAAAAGCCTTGTCTTTATATGCCTCAAGAGTATAAATCTCCTTCTAGATATACAACTTATTTCCATTCCTCCTTATCGTATGGCCCCGACGAAGTTAAAGAAGTGAAGGACCAATTAAAGGATTTGTTGGAGAAGGGGTTTATAAGACCTAGTAAGTTACATTGGGGTTCATCAATGTTGTTTGTGAAAAAGAAATATGGCTCACTTAGAATGTGCATCGACTACTGGCAACTCAATAAGGTCACTATAAAGAACAAGTATCATCTACCAAAGATATATGACCTATTTGATCAACTACAAGGGGCTAGTCATTCTTCTAAGATTGATCTTCGGTCTGGATATCACCAAGTAAGGGCAAGGGAGTGTGATATCCCCAAAATGTCCTTCTGGACAAGGTATGGACATTTTTGAATTTGTGGTGATGTTATTTGGGTTAACTAATACACCGAAGGTACTTGTGGATCTCATGAATAGGGTCTTTCAGCCTACCTTGATATGTTTGTAATAGTCTTCATTGATGATATATTGATTTATTCCAGAAGTAAAGAAGAATATGTGAGTCATTTGAGGGTGGTATTGCAAATTTTGAGGGATGAGAAATTGTTTGTTGAATTTGATAAATGTGAATTTTGGTGGAAGGAGGTTGCATTCCTAGGGCACGTGGTGTCGGGTGATAGGATTAAAGTGGAGCCTAAGAAAATGAAAGTAATAAGGAATTAGCGCAGGCCCTTGACTCCGATGGATATTTGGAGCTTCTTGGGTTAACGGGTTACTACTGGATATTTGTGAATGGTTTCTCTTCAATTGCTTCCCTATGACAAAATTGACACAGAAGAAGGCAAAATTTGTTTACACCGATGAATGTAAAAGAAGTTTTCAAACTTTGAAGGACAAGCTATCTCTGATCCTATCTTGGCTTTACCAAAGGTTTAGAAGGGTTTGTGGTTTGTTGTGATGCCTTAATGATTAGTTTGGGGTGTTTATTGATGCAAAATGGAAAAGTTATAGCATACGTTTCTTGGCAACTAAAGGTGCATGAGCGTAATTATCCCACCCATGATCTTGAATTAGTGGTCGTGGTGTTTTCTTTGAAAATATGGCGTCATTATTTATGTGGGGTTCATGTAGATGTATTCACCTACCACAAGAGTCTCAATATGTGTTCACACAAAGAGATCTTAATTTGAGACAAAGAAGGTTCTATAGCTCCTTAAAAATTATGGCATGAGTGTCCACTATCATCCCAACAAAGTTAATGTTGTGGTCGATGCCTTAAGTAGAGTTTCCATGGAAAGTGTAACTCACATTGATGAGGGCATTGATGAGGTGGCTAGAAAGGTTCACTGGTTAGCTAGGTTGGGGGTCAGGTTGAATGAAGCTGATAATGGAGGTGTCATGGTTATTGATGGACCCAAATCTTCTTTGATTGAAGAGGTCAAATCCAACCAAGACCTTGACCCCACCTTGCTAGAATTGAAAGCTTTGGTGAAGGATGGTAAAGTGGAGATTTTCTCCCAATAGAGAGATGGTGTCCTTATGTACCAAGGTAGACTATGTGTGCATAACTTTGATAACTTGAGAGAGTTGATTTTGAAAGAGGCACATAATTCATTTATTGGTGGGATGGTATGAAGAGGGATATTGCCAAGTTTGAGCCGGTTGTCACAATTGCCAACAAGTGAAAGCCGAACATCAAAGGCTGGGTAGCCTAGCCCTAAATAGAAATTTCTACTTAGAAGTGGGAAGAGATCAACATGGATTCTGTGATTGGTTTGCCAAAGACAAGGAAACACTTTGATTCTATTTGGGTTATCGTTGATAGAATAACAAAGTTGGCTCACTTTCTACCAGTTAAAACACCTTCTGATGCCGAGGATTATTCCAAGTTATACATTCATGAGTTGGTTAGGTTGCCTGGGGTACCATTGTCTATCATTTTTTATCGTGGTGCTCAATTCACTTCTCATTTTGTGGAGATCCTTCCAAAAGGGTCTTGGCACCAAGGTCAAGCTTAGCATAACTTTTCATCCTAAAACGGATTCTCAAGTCGAAAGGACAATTCAAACTCTTGAGGATATATTCTTAGGACTTGTGTTTTGGAGCTCAAACGTAGTTGGGATGAACATCTTCCACTCATTGAGTTTGCTTATGACAATAGTTACCATTCTAGCATTGGCATGGATCCCTTTGAAACTTTATATGGTAGGCGTTGAAGATCCCTAGTTGGGTAGTTTGATGCAGGGAAAATGTCTTTATTAGGCCCAGATTTGATTATGGAAGCTTTGGAGAAGGTGAGGTTGATGAGAGAGATTGAAGACGGCTCAAGGTAGGCAAAAGTTATACTCCAATGTGAGGAGGATGGACCTTGAGTTTAATGTTGATGATTGGGTATACTTAAAGGTCTTATCTATAAAGGGTGTAGTCCGATTTGGCAAGAATGGGAAATTGAGCCCAAGGTTTACAGGACCTTATGGGATTTTGAGAAGAATTAGTAAGGTTGCCTATGAATTGGAGTTGCCTACGGATACGAGGATGGTTCATCTGGTCTTCCATGTGTCTAGGTTGAGATAGTGCATAGATGACCTAAGTGCTATAGTACCCTTAGAGGTTTGTCGATGATAACTTGACCTATGAGGAGGTCCCGGTAGAAATATTGGATAGACAAGTGAATAGGTTAAGAAACAAAGATGTGGCATCCGTCAAAGTCCTTTGGAGGAATCATCAAGTTGAAAGTGCCACTTGGGAAGTCGAAGCGGACATGAAAAAGAGATATCCAAACCTCTTCCACTCTAATTAAGCCCAAGGTATTAGGTTCTTCCTATTCTGAGTGACCAAATTCTTTCACTCTTGAGTTTCATGACAGTACATGTGTACATGTGCACGATAATAAATTTTTAAGATGTTTTGAATGATTTGAATTCATTTGATATGAGTTTTAATGACTTTATGACTTTCAAGTGATTAAATATGCATTGTATCTTGTGTTTGTATGTTTCATGATCAAGTCAAGTCCTTCAAGCTAGTTCGTTTCTCATTCAAGAACGAATAATCCTAAAGGGAGAGAATGTAATACCCCGCAAGTTGTGAGATTGTAACGGAACCCTCAAACTCAAACTAAGTTCATTTGCAAGCCTCCAACCCAAGCTTTTATATGTGCTTTAGGGTCATCATGAGACTCTTACATCAAGACAAGCTGAAATTTATTCCTTTGGCTAAATTCTTCATATGATTCGATAGAAGAGTAAACTTTAAATGATCATATCTCTTAGCACAAAATGAGTTGGGTGTCCAACGACCTACCAAATTGAAGCTCTTTGAGTTAGCTTTCCAACGCATCCGATTTCACCTCATTTGGAGTTCAGATGAAGAAGTTAGAGTCGTTTTTATAAGACCCTCTTGTGCAATATTGCCACACGGGCACCCATACAGGTCGTATGGCATCTCAGGGGCCATTTGTGTGGCCTTAAACTAGAAATAACCATTTTTGGCCTAAGTATTAGGGTACAGCCAGTGGTACTAGCCGTGTGGCTTGCCACTGACCGCGAAGTTGATCATATAGCCTTCTAAGTTGGGAAACATTTCAAGGTTGGTATGGCCTTTTGTACGGACCGTGGTAGGCCTCACTGATCGTGAGAACAGTCGTGGTTCTCCCCTCCATAATAAATTCTTCAAGTGTTGAGGTACGGGCATTCACATAGACCGTGGGACTCCACACTGCCCGTGGTGTCCTGCGTATTGGTGAAATTTGCCTAAATTTTTCTAAGTGTTGAAGTCAAGTTCCAACTTTCAAAAGTCTGTCTAAGTATGGGTATAAGGCCAGGTACATGGACCGTGTAGTGTCACACGGGTCATGTACACTCTAGTGTAGTGGCCACGAGAAATTTTTCCATCCGTCTAATTAATGGTATTTTCATAAATTTAATTTATTTTAATGACTTTTTGGGACTTTCTATGCTATCCTAAGGTTTCCTAATAACCTAAAACCCTACTCAATTTATTCAATTCATTCTCTTATTCTACACTCACTCTAAAACTCCTCTCAAGAACACTTGTGAGATTCAAGCTTGGGGATTCAAGACTAACTTAAATTTTCTTCAAATTCTCTTGGGTTTTCTCCATTGGGTCTAGGTGTGTGGATCTGATCTTTGGCTCTTTTCTACCGAAGAGACCCAAAACCTTTCTAGCACTTTTTTAATTTGGGGTTTTGAATCATGTGATTTCTTAAATTCAAATAATGTATGGGTTATACTTTTATATTGATTTTAAGTTGATTTAAACTATATTATGGTGAATTACAATGGGTTTATGAAATTATGAATATGCATGTCCCTTTTTAAGACTTGTTTATGCATGGGTGATTATATTATGATCTTAAAAAAGGATTTAATTATAATTTCACTTGTATTTCATATTATATATATTGTGGATTTTAGATTGAATTTTAATTACCCATGCTTTCCTCACATCATTCATGGCATTTACATTCATGACATTAAATTATTTTGAAAAATATGAAGTGGATTAAGCCCAATTATGTATTATGGTATGATTTTAATAAGATATTGGTTATACAAATGTTCTTATTATAAGTTATGAGCTTCCAAGCATGTATTAAACTCATGAAAAGATTTCATAATCTACAAGTGAATTGTTGAGCTCTTACTCTATGATATGTCTCATGTGAATTGTGAAGCCTACTAGAAGTGGTCATGAATCATGTCATATGCCTCACCCTCTAGTACAAGGTAAATTTCTACATGAAGGGATTATGAACCATGTTATATATCTCACACTTATGTACGACTTAATACCATGTACCATCCATTACCTACTAGAAGGGGTCATGACCCATGCAATATTCTTCACCCTCTAGTACAAGGTATTTGGTTGAGCTATTCATGTCACTCATTGTGTTGAACAAGTTATGCAAGTATGATTATATTCTCAAGTATTTTTTATCCTAAGCATTGATGATACGTGTCATATTGAGCTTATGTCTATTAAATACGATTAAGCATCTTGTGTATTATGGCTTATGATTCTTATTGTATTGCACCCTGCATACTTAGTACATTCCAAGTACTAATGCATACTCTATGCCTATATGATGTCCCCATGCAGGAACCGGAGCTCCTATTGATCCTCCTCCCCACGTGGCTAGTCGGATCGTGAAAGTTAGCTTTTGGTGAGTCCTCATATTCGGGGACAATATCTATCTTCTGTCGTGTTTATATTAAGATTTTATTGTATATATTTTGGATACTTGTCTGTGAGAGTGAGCCCGGGAGATGTCTTGGCCCCCGTCCCATCTACTAGTAGAGACGTTGTTGGATATTGAGATATTTTGTATTATTGAGCTTGACTCGTATTATGCTTATGCTATTGTAAAAGACTCCCTTAGTCCCGCTACCCTTTATGTTCTATTATTACTTGTTAGTTACCTTATTTTGCTTCCGCAATCAAGGATGTATATGTGATATGCTAAGAGGTTTGTTTGGGGTTTCTTCGAGTTCCTCATTCGTCATGTCACATCTATGCCCTAGGCTTGGATCGTGACAATTAACATGAGATTAATGAAAACTTCTTCCATCCAAGTCCCCCATTTCCCTGGGAAAATGAAGATGAATTCGGAACGATGTCTTTGAGATATAATATTTATTATTCTATGTGGGGTAAGGTGGGTTGAAGTGTAAATAGCATCAAGTGCATTTTGAGTAGCTAATTCAAAGTAACCAACGAATGCATACATATTATTCTTAAAATATTTAAATGAATATGCATTCATAGATAAACCAAGCGAAACTAACATGAAGAATTCTGATATTTCAGCATTTCAAGCAAAGCATTTTTCATCGTTTTTATGATCTATAGAAACTAAATACAAGTCTTGTCTTGCCGCACTAAATCCATATGTTTCTTTCATATCCAAATCATTTGGATTAGTTCCATATGGCAGTTCCCAATCAAAGTGGTAGAGTAACTGAGCCAGAGGAAGTACAACATTAGCTAAACCAAATTGTATTCTTGGACAAATCCTTCTTCCTGCACCAAATGGAATAAACTCAAAGTAATTTCCTATAAAATCAATAGAAGAATTCTCAAATCGCTCTGGTATAAAATTATAACCGTCGTACCAACTTTCGGGATCTCTAGCAAGTGCCCATGCATTGACTATAATTCTTGTCTATCTGTTTGTTCCCTGCATTCTCTGGGCAATAAAAGAGGAACTGGAGTATGAAGCCTTAATGTCTCCTTAATCACTAAATTTAGATATGTCAACTTTCCTACATCTTCTTCACCATAACTTTTCTTTTCCTTGAACACTTGTCTCACTTCACTTTGGGCCTTTGTCATCATATTTGGATTCTTCATCATTTCTGGTAATACCCAAATAATGATTGTAGATGAAGTTTCACTTCCAGCCAGAAAGATGTCCTACATCAATAAGCATATAAATGAAGTCAATAAAATTAGTCTGTAAGAAGTATTAGACAAGTAATTTAATCCAACACGTAATAGATATATCAAGACCATATCAGCAATTATTTGTGCCTTTTATATGTTGTTGTTAGGTACTAGTAAGGATAAAAAGATATTATATTGTCTCATTATATATTAGCAACGACTCTTTGACCTCATTTTATTCTCATTAAAATTAAGATGGATGAGCCTGAATACACATATATGATCAATCTCTACTATATATCAACCATTTTCATCATCATAATTAGCATCGTCGCTAACTATCAGAAACATATCATCAACCACCACGCATTCTTCAATCACTACCATCAACATCACTAACTACTAACATCAACCAACTTTATCATTACAACCATCAGTACTATTATCAATCACGACCATTATGATAGTCATCACAACATCAACCGTCTTCACCATCATATTATTATTATTATTATTATTATTATTATTATTATTATTATTATTATTATTATTATTATTATTATTATTA
>JAABOM020061259.1:0-11159 GCA_011800125.2 Solanum clarkiae
ATTAGATGAGAAACATAAATCGAATCCTGTTAATTGATCTCTTTTCCTATTCATTACTACCTTGATCAAATCAGTAACAACAGGCAAGTTGTAACATCATCCACTATTAAAAAGCATTCAAATCGAAGAGAATTAATAACTACATGTTTGCACACTTTTCACAAATTATTAATTTTCCAATTTTACCTTGTTAGTTCTTCATAGTTCCCCTCAACGCAAGTTGTTGATTTAGCTACTCATGATTAGTGTGCATACAAGAATCGTGAATTTTAACAACATCATTGAGCATTTACACAATTGAATTAACAACACTAAATCCAACCTTTTCACCAAGAATCACAAGATTGAATTAAAAGCACAAAATATTGTTTCACAATGTTCCTCTACTATTCTGTCGTGTTCCCTCTCTCTTCTCCTTGAAACATTACCTGAAAAACGTACTTATAGTGTTTAAAATACAAAACTAAAATAAAAATAGGAGAATTGGGTTAGCAGGTCTACGGGCATTTCTACGAGTACTATAATGTTTTACGGCCCATAGTCGAGGCTTTGTGGACTTCATCTACAATTTTGGGGTTGACTTCTATGACACCCACCTACGAGCCATATAAAGTTCTATAGCCCGTTAGGGTTTCATCAATTAACTTCTTAGTAACTCCCTACTTTTTGATCCTCAGGGCACGATACCAAGTCTACGGCTCATATAGTCTTCTACGGCTCATCTGTATGTTTGTAGACCTAAATTCAGAAAATCACTCTTCACTAGAACTATGTACAAAAACAAGTCTACGGCCTATGGAATTTTCTACGGCCCATAAAAGGTCTCATGAAACCTCAACTTCTACAAATCTGCACATTTAGCCAAAAAATCAAGCAAACCCTGTAATCCTGCAAAACCAACATAAAAGCACATCAAAGCTACTAACATAACTTTGATTACGTACAAAAATTCATATTTTATACATGAAAAGTGCTATATTTTTACAGCATATCATCGACAATATCGTACTATGGTGGGGTGGTTTGAGTCTACAGAGCTGGGCCCATATAGTAAAATTTGTTATAGGATGCCTTAGCTAATGTATGAGTTATCCAAGATAGCTTATGGATAGCTCAGAGTCAGTACCGTACAGTTGCACTCTAGGGTTATACCGCTGGTTAAGGTTTAGTGGCAACACTATCCAGATGAGGAGGATACTTGGGAGATGGAGGCAGAAATGCAATAGCGGTACCTCAACCTATTTGAGTCATCAGGTATGCCATTATTTTTACTTTCACGGACAAAATTCCTATTAGTGAGGGATGTTATAATGGCTCTCTAGGTCATTTCTACATTTTTACAGTTATTCTGTTGATTTGAGCATGTGTATGACAACCTCGTGTTATTTGTGACTTGTTGAGACTGTTGGGATTGAGTCAATTGTAATTTACATGGATCTTGGAGTTAGCGGTGAGTTATAGTTGTAGAAATGAGATTTCTAGTAAAGTCCAAGTAACGTCCTCAGAATGGATTTCTGACATTTCATCAGTTCTGGAACGCCGACTTAGGCCAAGAGCTTGGTTGGTCCAAGGTTTGAGTGTCCCGCAGTTAATTTAAGTAAAAAATTGTAAAATTAGTCCAACCGAAAGGCAAAAAGTTTTTTTCTTTAAAAATGACCCAACCAAACATTCTCAAAATGGGGATATGATGGCATGTTGAGCTCTAGAACATCGAATAAGGCCTAAAATGACGTTACGTGGGATAGTGGGGAGATTCTGCGTGTGTTTTGACCCCCTCAGTTGTTTAAGCTAAATTTGTTGGAAAGAAGTAGGACCGTCATTATTCTGTAGGATGCCGTTTTGAAAATTCTGACCACACTATTTGATCGACATTGTCAAAATCCATATTTTTGTATTATTTATTTACGTAAAATAGACATCAAACGGGCCAAGAATACTGCGGGAGAGAATCACACTTATCTAGTGAAAACATTAGCAAAGTAACACTCTGCATTGGCAGAGGATGAGGAGTATACATGGGAGGTAAGAGCGCTAGTGCCCCATGTTCATGCAATTGAGGGCATGATTGTACAATCTTGGCCGTGCCAGAGGCGCGCGCTCACGATGCCTCGCCCGCGTTCACAGTGCCTCGCCCATATTCAAGGTGCCTCGCCCATGTTCGTTGAGGCCTACGATATACCAAGGCCTGCATTCATAACGAGGTGACTGCATTAACATAGGACAATGGCATGAGACATGCCAGCCTATGAAAGGCTGGTCGTAGTGGCCTTTAGTGTAAAACTTCATCAACACTTAAAAATGGATCTGCAACTCTGATTTTTGTGATTCAAAAGGGTACGTTATATGGTTTTTTTAAGGAGCACTATGTTAGTATTGGATTTCAATTCTGGATCACATCTTAAGGTAAGATCCTTGTTTTTGATCCGTTATGTATCAGAAAATGTGTGAAAACTTTATATTATGATATCTCGGTCGATTCTCAATAGAATGAAGTAAAATTTGGGTCTAAGTTGTTTTATTTTTTGAGAGGAATATTGTGGAACACTAATATTCTAATAATTTGGCTATATTTTTGTAAAATTTGACCGAGAATGTTTTGTATGAAATGTTTTCTAATAAGAAATGTAACCTCATTTGTAGTCGTTCACCATCTTTTGGGATCCATTTTGCGCTCAATTTCTGTCTGTAGACTTGTGGTGATGCGGGGATCATTTTATGAGTGTTTGTTTTGGAGTTTGGGCTTGGGCCCCATTTTCCCTATTTTAGGTGCAATTAATGTTAGTTCATCCATTTTTGGAGATTTTACAATCAAATTAACTGTGTTCACCTTGTGATTCATATTTTGATTACTGAGAAACATTTAAAGGAGATCAAGAAGGGGAGCTCAAGTAGACTGACTAGCAATGCAAGGAACAACTTTCTAGGCAGGCTAGGCTTCCTTAAACCCTAGACTGAGTTGAAAAGTATGCATGTTTGAGCTGAAATGTGTGGAAATGTGTTTTTTATGGGCTGGTTTATTGAGTATGTGTTACGTATGTCTGGTTGTGCTTTGTATGTACTATCTGATGATGTAGGATGGTAATCACTACACTAATGATGGTATAAGTTGTAACAATAAATTAATTGAGTTCCGACATTGTTAACACATAGAATGACCTGGTGAAGGCTAGATATAGGCTTATTGCATGTGACATGTATTTATTTTGGATTAATTCTTATTTGTACAAAGGTGTAGCTTGATGCTGCTGAGGCATACTGATTATGATACTAGTTGTGATTATATGCCATACAGTGGACTTAGTCTGGTATAAACATGAACCTGAGGGGCTTGGTTGTTCTGGATACTTTAAATATAACTATAATTACCCATGTTATTGAGTACTTGCAGTTGATTGGACTGTGGTATGCTTAGCTTTGGTCTGCAATAGCTTGTAACAAATATATCTCTTTATAGAGCTGTTAGTCAATGCACACTTAGTATCCTTACATAATACTAGAATTACGTGCTATAGTTCTAAAGAGGTTATAATTAAACTTTATTTAGGGTTTGTGACTCTCACCTTGAGATGTAAGGTTAGTAGGGAGTGAATAATTATTCATATGCTTCGAGTCCTAGATGGAGTTCCTCATGCTCTGAGATTCGGCGGCCACATCTGAGAGTTGAGTCTTGGGTGGCTCTCTTCCCGGTCCGAGTTCCTATGACCATATTATTGAGTCTATGTCTCGAATGTTGATTCTGATGTACAAACACTTGTCGATTATTCTTTGGGTTTGGGACCATGTTGATTATACTAATACTCCAGCTTACTCTGTTATATATTCTATTTTTCATGTATCGATGTTGTGCTTTTACATTCCAGATGAGTCGTGTATGCTTTCTTATGAATCAGTTGAGTTAAGAACACTAAATCCAATGTCCATTCTAGCCAGGGATACCATATATTGGCGGCACCGTCCGATTGAGGAGTCTACTTGGGAGATGGAGGCAGAGATGCTGAAGCAGTACCTCGACCTAATTGAACCATCAGGAATATCTTTATTTTTACTTTTACGGCTGAAAGTCCAATTAGTGGGGGATGTTATATTGAACCTCCAAGTTGTTTATTGATTTCTTTAGTTATTCTATTGATTTAAGCATATGTATGGCCACCATTGGGTACTATAAGTGAGATTGATCCTGCACCAGCTATTAAGGTTCGGGGTGCACCATTGGCAACATTGACTGAGAATGAGCAGAGCTGCTATGAGATGTTTACGAATATGAACCTACCTCAATTTCAGGGTCGGAGGACAGAGGATGCTCATGAGTTTCTGACTACTTGTAGAGAGTTGTTGGAAATTGTCGGCTTAGCTAAGTCACATGTGGTTTGATATGTTATTCTTCAGCTTGGTGGGCCATCCATATAATGGTGGAGGACATATTTAGGATCTTTGCCTGCGGAATCTCCCATGGTGTCTTGGGAGATGTTCTCTAGTGCTTTCTATGATCGATTTGTCTCTTTGAGCGTGAGGGAGGAGAGTGTCTTGAGGTTTGAGAGTCTGAGACAAGACGGCTTATCAGTCATAGAATATGAGACCTGTTTCTATAAGTTACCTAGACATCTTACAACCATTATTCCAAATGAGGCAAAGAAAGTTCGTACGTTTGTGAGAAGGATTGACCTATTGTATTCGATAGACAGTGTTTAAAGTATCTAGAGATGGAGCCTCTTTCCAGTCTGTTATGAGTGCGGCTAAGGAGGCAGAGCTGATGGATAGAGAAGAGTTTGGAGACCCTAAGAGGTCCAGTGCATCCGGTCAGTTTTCTGGTACCTCACCTAGAGGTAGAGGGTTCTATAGAAGTAGTGGGTCATCCTAGAGTTGAGGACTAGTTCATGCATCATTACCTACTTCTGAGGGTGGCCAGACACATTGCGGGGTCTACGGGGTGAGACAACTAAATTAGTTCTTCAGGATCAGCACGTCAGTCCAAGAGTTAGAGATTTTGTTACGGTTGTGGAGATCCTGATCACTTGATACGGTAGTGTCCCTTCACGGGAGGACAAGGTATGCCCTATCCTTATTCTTCAGTTCAGACTAGACCACCAATGCCACCATCATACAAAGGGCGAGGCAAATCTCAGACAGATAGAGATGGTCGCACTTAAGGAAGAGGGGCGAGTGGTGCCATAGTTCTGCAGAGTGGGGGTAGAGGCATTGCCCAGACAGGTACTGGTAGGGCATCACATTGTTATACATTTCCAGGGACGCCCGAGGTAGAGGCTTCTGATGCAGTTATGACAGGTATTATCCTGGTTTATCATCGATCTACGTCTGTATTATTTGATCCTGGATCTACCTACTCCTATGTGTCATCCTACTTTTCATCTGTATTCGACTTTCTATGTGATTGTTATGCCTGTACCCATTCATGTTTCTACACCAGTAGGTGAGCCTTTAGTAGTGGATCGACTGTATTTATACTGACTTGTTTCTCTGTCTGTGTATGACACTTGGGTAGATATGATTACTCTGGAAATGGTAGATTTTAATATTATCTTAGGGATGGATTGACTTTCCCCACATCATGTTATTCTTGATTGTTATGCAAAAATTATGACCTTATCCATGCCCGGGTACCAAAGATTGAGTGGAAGGGTGAGAGTGGTTCTTATCCTAGCAAAGTCCTCTCTTATATCCATGCCTAGAATTGATTGATAGGGGGTGTTTGTTTGTCTTAGCTTTCATTCGGGATACTAATATTGATCTACCTTCCATGGAGTCTATTCCTATGGTTCAAGAGCTTGTCAATGTGTTTTTACTAATCTTCCAGGTGTCCCTCCCGATAGATATATTGTCTTTCCTATTAATCTAGAGTCGGGCACAAAGCCTATCTCTATCCCTCCATATCGAATGGTTCTAGCTGAGTTGAAGGAATTAAAGGAGCAACTTCAAGATTTCTTGAGCAAAAGGTTTATTCTTCCTATTGTGTCACCTTGGGATGCTCCAATCTTGTTTGTAAAGAAGAAGGATGGGTCTATGAGGATGTGTATTTATTACAGGCAACTGAACAAAGTGACTTTCAAGAACAATTATCCTCTTCCCCATGTTGATGACTTGTTTGATCAGCTTCAGGGGGTAGCTTTGTTCTCTAAGATTGACTTGAGGTTTGGTTATCATCAGCTGAGAATTAGAGCATCAGTTATCCCTAAGACAGCTTTCCAAACCTGTAATGGCCACTATGAATTTTTGGTAATGTCTTTTGGGTTGACTAATGCCCCTGCTACATTTGATGGAGTTGATGAATAGGGTATTTCATCCGTACTTGGATTCTTTTGTGATAGTATTCATTGATGACATCTTGGTATATTCCAAGACTGAGGTTGATCATGTTCGCCACTAGAGCCTAGTACTACAGAGGTTGAGAGAGGAAAAGTTATATGCAAAATTCTCCAAGTGTGAGTTGTGACTTGATTTCCAAGGAGAGGATTAGAGTTGATCTGGCTAAGGTGGAGGCAGTTAGAGGGTGGACAAGGCCTATTTCAGCTACCGAGATTCGCAGTTTTATGGGGTTTTCTTTCATTGCAACCCCATTGACCAGGTTGACACAGAAGAATGTAGTCTTCCATTGGTCTGATGAGTGTGAGGCGATCTTCCAGAAGCTCAGGTCTTAGTTGACTTCAGCTCCCATTCTGACATTACCTGAGACAGGTGTGGACTTTACAGTGTATTGTGATGTGTCAGGAGTAGGTTCAGGTGGTGTATTAATACAAAAGGTTAAAGTGATTGCCTATGTTTATAGACAATTGAATGTTCATGAGAAAAACTATCCTATCCATGACTTAGAGCTAGTAGCTATGGTTTTTGTGCTTAAGTTGTGGAGACACTACTTATATGGTGTACATTGTGAGGTCTTCACTGATCATAAGAGTCTTCAGTATTTATTCAGTCAAAGGGATTTAAACTTAAGCAGTGTAGGTGGATGGAGTTGCTAAAGGACTATGATTTGACCATCTTATATCATCCAGGGAAGGCTAATGTAGTGGCTGACGCCTTGAGTAGATAGATTTCTAGCATAGGGAGTCTGGCCACCATCTGAGTTGAGGAGCGACCTTTGTTCAGGGATGCTCAGCGTCTAGCTAATAGTCTAGTCAGGTTACGGCTTTCCGATGATGGTGGTGTACTTGCTTTCATTGAGGTCATTCTTACTTGATGGTCCAGATTCGAGGGCGCCAATTTGAGGATGAGAAGTCATGTCTCATCAGGGACAAAGTGATTAGAGGAGAGGCTAAGGAAGCAGCGCTTGATCCTGATGGTGTTTTGAGCAGTGGAGGTCGAGTCTGTGTTCCTAAGGTAGGTAATTTGATTAGATTGATTCTTGAGGAGGCTCACCGTACTCGTTATTCCATTCATCTAGGAGTAACGAAGATGTATCATGACCTGTGTCAGTACAATTGGTGGTGTGGTATGAAGAAGGATATTTCAGAGTTTGTGGCTAACTATTTTACTTGTCAGCAGGTTAAATGTGAGCACCAATGGCCTAGAGGTGAGTTTCAAAGGATGCTAATTTCTACATTGAAGTGGGAGCGGATCACCATGGATTTTGTGGTGGGTCTGCCCACTACTGTGGGTTCATCTGGATAGTTGTGGATCGATTGACTGAGTCTGCCCATTTCATTTCGTTCAAGGTTAAGTATACAGCAGAGAAGTTGGTTGAGCTTTACATCAATCAGATAGTTAGATTGCATGGTATTGCCTGTTTCTATCATTTCTGATCGAGGTTCACTCTTCACTTCATAGTTTTGGAGGGCATTGCAGCATGGTATAGGTACTTAGCTGGATATGAGTTCAAAGTTTCACCCTCAGACATATGGACAGTCTGAGCGGACTATTCAGGTGTTGAAGGACATGCTTCGAGCATGTGTGATCGATTTTAGTTCTCGTTGGGACCAACACTTGTCCTTAGTAGAGTTCACTTGCAATAATAGTTATCACTCCAGTATTCAGATGATTCTGTTCGAGGCTTTGTATGGTAGATTATATAGATCCCTTACTGGTTGGTTTAATTCTGTTGAGACGGACTCATTAGATGCAAACTTTCTTAGAGATACTATGGAACATGTTCGTTTGATCCATGGTAGACTACTGACGACCCAGAGTCGACAAAAGAGTTATGCAAATAGGAGGGTCCGAGCATTAGATTTTATGGAGGCGATCATTTTTGGCTCAGAGTATCACCCACGAAGTGTGTGATGCGATTTGGGAAGAAGGGCAACCTTAGCCCTTGATTCATTGGCCTATTTGAGATTTTGGAGCGAGTTGGAGAGATGGCCTATAGACTAGTCTCGCCACTCAGCTTATCATTTGTTCATCATGTGTTTCATATCTCCATTCTCTGAAAGTATATGCTCGATGAGTCTCATATACTTTCATTTGATTCGATGAAGTTGGGTCCGGACTTATCATTTTAGGAGGATCCTCTAGCTATTGTGAATAGGCAGGTTCAAAAGCTTAGAAACAAAGAGATTGCTTCCGTAAAGGTGCAATGGAAGAATCGTCCAGTTAGAGAGGCGACTTGCGAAATGGAGTCTGACATGTGTGCTAAATATCCTCATCTTATCGGAGCTTCAGGTTCTTTCTTCTACTTTATAGTCAATGACCAACATGGATTTTAGTGGTGGATAATATAATGAACTGTTAGGTCATTTTGAGAATTAGTCCTCTTGATTTCCTTAAAGATTTATCTCGTAAAATTTTAGTGGGTGATTTGGATGATTTGATAACTAAGATTGTTTAATTTATGGGAAAGTTTGAATAATTTAGTAATGGTGGGTTAAATACTAATTTTTTTAAAATCCTATATTACTTGAACCATATGTTAAAAATTAGTAGTGGAGTTTAATTCATTTCTTAAAATATGAAATAATCAAGAAGAAAAGACGCAAGGGTTAGTCGGCTGCACAAATTTCGAAGATTGCTTCAGGTGAGCTTTGACAGAAACTCAACTTTCTTAGCTTTGCCAGTAAATAGTATAGGATACCATACACATGATTGATTATTTTATGAAATTCTAAAGCTTAAAGAGTGATTGCAAATAGGCATTATTGTCGAAAGCTTGTGGAATGGAAAAGTTGTCACAAAATCTCACTACGTGACAATAAAGTTGGATTGAAAACGTATCAATTTGGTGGTCATTGATGATGGTCAGTGATTTTCTATTATTAAAGTTAGTACGTAATGCAAATCATGCCAATGTGAAATGACCAATGACGTAACTAATGGGCTAGTTTTCAATTGTTATTCATTGTTATTATTGTATGATTAAAGTTTCATATATTGAGATAGGTGATTAGATATTAGATGTATCATATTTTATAAACCCATTAAAGTTATGTTATTTGAAGGAATTGCTATGGAACCCTAGGCTCAAGATTAGGAGCTTGACTATAGATTTGGCTGTTTTTAGCTTTGAAATCTTATTGTGATTATAATTTGACTAGATCGTGGTGTTATAGATTCGATTCGAAAAGCGAAGGCCCAAGTGTTTGAGTGATTGTGGTTCAACTAAGGCAAGTGGACTTTCAAAACTTTGTAATTCTCATAGAATTCCCAAATATTCCTTTCTTCTATGTGTGATGCATGAAATATTTGAAATATCATGAAAATGGGGGTGATTAAGTATACATGTGAGTTGGTGCGGTGTTGTAACACTTGAATTGCAAATGTGGCTAAGTGATGAAAATTCTATTTTGAGATGTATTGTTGATGTTGTATCAACACTATGGTGTTGTGAGTTGTATTAAAATTTGTCATCTCCTCATTATTATGTGAATATGCCTATTTACATTGACTTTGTGACAACTGCTATGTGAACTGAAAAAAAAAATTAAAGAAGATGTACTATTTCGAGGGACCTGTCGCATGCCATGATGAATACTATATTTCTAGGGTCGTGTCGCTTGCCACGACGGATACTATGATTAGAGGGTCGTGTCGCACACTGCGACAGAAGAGTCCCCCATGGGTCCTGAACTGAGAGGCAGCGGGTGTGTATCACTAGGACAGACATGCATCATTATGCCTAATATCATTACATAAGCATTGCGTCTCATCCTTGCATATTCTTGCGTCGCATGATGTTTTTCTATAATTGATTGCATTATCACTTGTGAGTTGTGACTTGCGATTTGGATTTGGGGTATGCTGAAAACTTACTTCTACAGTGTATTATATCTTGCTGGGCTAGTTGATCTTCTATGTTGGTTGTAGTTGTGCAGGTAGGTTGGAATGAAAGGAGTTTGTATATTTTATTGGACTTTGTTTAGTTAGTTTACTTGCTGGGTACCGTGTTGCTTCGGGTACTCACCCCTTGCTTCTACACTTGTGTAGTTTCTGAGCCCGGACAGTGAGTAGTATTTTCCTTGATTATCCAAGGCTTCCCTGGAGATTTAGAGAGGTAGTTGTTGTCATCTAGCTGACTCTCTTGTTCCTATTTCTTTAGCACTTTGTTCTATTCGAGAAGAAAGACACTTTAGACTTGTATTTCTTTGATTTTTTTGTATTGCTAGTGGCTTGTACACGTGACAACCAATCCTTGGGTAGTATTTAAGTTTGTGGAGATTTTTTAGTTTTAGTAATCTACCCTATTTAGTTACTTTCGCACGTTATTTCAATTTTTCTTTGGTTTAAGGCTGACTTGTTCTGGTGGGATTGAACAAGTGTCATCACGTCCATTATTGGGTCGTGACATAGGAGATGTACATTAATTTGAAAATCAATGATAAACTAAAATATTATTTCCCTTGAACACTACAATAACATAAAATTTTCAACATATATGAATTGTGGTGTAGTAGTGAGACTGCTCCATTCTTGATTAGAGGCCTCTTTTTCAAGACATGAGTTTGGAAAAAATCTTGTTGGGGACTCTACCCCTAAATAGGACTTAAAGTGAGCGATTCAAATTTGGCCAAGGCTCCAATGCTGAAACGGGACACCAAATGAGAGAAAAAGGACATATATGAAATCAGAAATACATTCAATTATCTTGTCTACTATTATTGTCAAATAGAATAAAGTTGATTTGCATCATGCGATAGAAATTAAAAGAATGACATTTATAAATCTGATGATATGAAAATAGTAATATTTACATAATTATTTATAATTGTGCGCTCAAT